>NDFZ01001541.1:0-14190 GCA_002192655.3 Mamestra configurata | reverse complement strand
TGTAATGGCCTAATTAAAATAAACGCTTTGACTTTGGAAACTGGCATGGCTTAGAACCAAAACTAATAATACACGTGAAATCTACCATATTGCCCCGGGCCCACGTGGTGAATTTCGATCCAATCCACAGGTCCAATCGTCCAATCTCTGTCCTAGAGAGGAGGCCGGCGGGAACATTATAAACTGCCGGTCGATTCTATAAACATGTCGAAGTGAAGGCTTGGGTGAAGTGATCACGAGGTGAGCTGTCAATTTATACAATCAAGATGGAATGACAGCTCAACTCGTGATCACGTGACATCTTGATTATATGGATTGACATCTTACCTCGTGATCACTTCACCCAAGCCTTCACTTCGACATATTAATAGAATCGACCAGCAAATGAGTACAATCACATCTTTTCACCCTGTTAAAGATAGAAAAGCGCAAATATATTGCTTGTTACAGTAAAAATTTCTATCAACAAACTTGCGTCAGGAGAGTTCGGTTTTGAGGTAATGAAAATCTCTTCACCGCTTAAATTTTAAAACCAAAACGATGACATTTCCCCACCGGGCCCCATTCACATTTGGATGCACATTTAGGACGAGTCAGTTCGACTCATCATCAACAGTTACAATCCAAACAAAAAACTGTCATCAACAGTAAAACAATGGATGGAATCAGTCTCACTTCACTCATAATTAAACATGGATAATCAATGCACCCATAACACCCATTAGAGCATTAAGTCCGATAAAATTTCGAACGTCCGATTATTTTTTTTATTTTTGGAGTAATTATTTTTTTTTTTTAAATCATATCACTTATAATTAAATAGGTATGAAAAAGTTGCAGTGTATCAATCAATGCACCCATTGGAGCATAAAGTCCGATTAAACTTCGAAATTTTGGTTTTCGGAGTTATTAATTATTTTTTTCAAATCTTAACAGTTATAATTAAATATGAAAAAGTTGCAGTATTATCAATGCAAGTAGAGCATAAAGTCCGATAAAACTTTTTCGGAGTAATTAATTTTTTTTTTTAAGATTTGAAAAATAAATTAATAAACATATTTTTACTCATATGGTTACCAATAATATCTGTGTACAAGGATATTGGAGCGAACCTTGGGATTCCAGATATTTTTCATTTTTCATGTCAGCGCCATACAATTTTTTCTTAAAAAATCATAACTCTTTCATTTGTACACTCAATTGCCTCTTACGACATTTTATAGTAGGTATAATAATTACACATAATATCAAGAAAGTTAATTAATTTTCAATAATCATTTTATGAAATTGTAATTTAAATTGAATATTTTATTTTGAATGATTTGATTACTTAATTGTGTATTTGCACCTAATTTAGTGTACTAACATAGTGTGTAAGTTTTTAGTAATAAACATGGATCACTGTTGTCCGAAATAAATAAATAATAATAATAGTAATGATCAACAGAATCCATTTCAAACCAAAATAGGACTCATTAAAATTCAATTGTCTATGTCCTTGAAAGGCGATCTTCAGCCCACCGTGCGCCGTTCTGGCTTGATAGAGTAACACACATCCGTAAATCCAAACTTTCTCTTTTCTAATAGTACCTAGTAAGTTTATGGCAAGAATGGAAATGACTAATGAGGCGGCACCAAATTTAGTTTTTTATAAATGATTGATAGGATCGCGTTTGACTGCTATGTAACCGGGTAGTTACCTGGTTGCTGAGGAGTTTGTTGCGCCACTTCTTCTTCCCAGCTATTACACTAGGAAATGGTGACGGGCGGGCGTTTTGGCGGACTGTCTTTTTGTAGAACTTTGACGTTCAAAACGTGCTGGTTTTGTTTTTTTTTTTGTTTTGATCGGTTATGTGGTCGACAGTGGAGCACTCTTGCCTAGAAGTAACCTATTCACTATCAGGAAACACAGACTCTGACCAGGGTCGTCTTTTGCCTATTAGAGGCCCTGGGCACAGGATTATGGGGCCCCTATGACTTTGACAGAGGACTATTATGCTAAAACAGGCAAAAAAACTGGATTTATTCGACTCATAGTCACAGAAAGTCACATTAAATTAGCATTTAAAAAGTTAGTCCTTTCAAATCTCATCATCATCTGCCTAGCCTTTTCAAAACTATATTGGGGTCGGCTCCCAGTCAATTCGGATTCAGCTAAATACCTGTGTTTTACGTGGAGCGGCTGCCTACCAGACCTCCACAACCCATTGATTGGGTAACACGGTACTTCTTGGCTAGACTGGTGTCAGATTTTCTGGCTTCTGACAATCCGTAACGACTGCCAAAGATCTACAAATGGCAGCCGGGACCAACGGCTGAACGTGCTTTTCGAGCCACGGAGGAAACACGATGTGTTAAGATGGTCAGCCATCCACAGACCGACCTCGGCAAGCGTTGCTTAACCTTGAAGTAGCCACGAGCTCCTTAAAAATGTATTGAGACAGAAGTACACATATTTTATTGACTTTATTTTAAATATTAATTTTATCAGACATCGGAAAAAAATATTTTATAGGGGGGCCCCCCATCGATCGCGGGGCCCTGGGCACATGCCCTGAGTGCCCAGTGGTAAAGAGGGGCCTGACTCAAGCAGAGAATTCCACTTCTTAGCTGTATGCTCAATAAAAGTATTCCCAAAACGTTTTGTATGGAAGAAGACGTTAAAGTAAGTCAGAAACTATAGAGGCAATACTAAACTAAAATAAAACACTGTAATCCCTTGTCACGGATATTTTGACTAAATAACCGTCATGCTCATTTAGGGCAACCCAAATGCCATTAAGTATAACAGTTAGGAACAGAAAAACACTGTCACCGACCATGAAACAATAGATTATATCAGTAACAACACGCTCGTGGATGTGGATCGAGGAGCTCGTGGCTAAATAATAACAGCCGCATGGGTCGATCTTTAAGGTTAAGCAACGCTTGCCGAGGTTGGTCTGTGGATGGGTGACCATCTTAACATACCGAGACTCCTCCGTGCCTCGGAAAGCACGTTAAGCCGTTGGTCCCGGCTGTCATTTGTAGATCTTTGGCAGTCGTTACGGATAGTCAGAAGCCAGATATTCTGACACCAGTCTTGCCAAGGAGTACCGTGTTACCCAGTTAATGGGTTGTGGAGGTCTGGTAGGCAGCCGCTCAACGTAAAATACTGGTATTCAGCTGAATCCGGTTTGACTGGAAGCAGACCCCAATATAATTGGGAAAAGTCTAGGCAGATGCCACTTATACCCGAAACGGCCGGCAACCAATCTATTCATATAATAAAAATGTAACGGATCGCTGTCTGTACATGGAAGTTATATGAGAAAAAATATTATTAATAATATCTATAATAATAATATCTTGGGACAACTCACACACGGTCATCCGATCCCAAACTAGGCAGAGCCTGTGCTATGGCAACCAGACAACTGATAAACATACTTATATATTTCTAAATAGACCAATTACACCCAGTCACAGAACAAATGATCATGCTCATCACACAAACATTTGTCCTGGGTGGGAATCGAACCCACGACCTCCGGTGTAGCAGTCAGGGTCATTAACCACTCGACCAACACGCCAGTCAATCAAAATATTGTTACCTTTATCAACGCAAATAGCACCCAAAACAATGATTTTTAGATTTTTTGTCTGTTTGTCTGTGCGTTTGTGCACGCTAATCTCAGTAACGGTTATCCGATTTAGATGGCACTAATACATTGTGGAAAGCTTCACTTAATATTTAGTGTTTGTTTCATGTCAATCGGTCCGTAAATAAAAAGTTATGCCAATTTAAAGAATCACGTCGAACAATTATTAAATTAAACTATCTATTATGTATTTCTCTGTTCAGTAGCATTGATTGAAACTTTACACTTACACTTCATAATCTTAAAATAAAAATATCCAAGTAACTATTCCACGCGGACGAAGTCGCGGGCAAAAGCTGATGTTAGGTTTACAATAGATATTTTGTCACACTTTTATTTCTCAGGCACACATTTTATAAAAAAAAAAATAGTGAATCTTAATCAGAAAAGCAAGTTCATCCTCTTGATTGTACGTATATGTACCTTTTTTTCCCCAAATGGAGCTACACTTACCTAGTTAACTTCTTTTACAAGGACGTCGCTAAAAAATATAACATGTAGGTAAAGGGAGTCCCAGTATAAAAAAACATTGGGAACCCCTGATATAGATAATACATATTTTTTTATACAAATTCCCTATTGTGCGAACTGTTCCGAATCGATTGCTAAGGCAAACCTAGTTGCATAATTTTTCGAAAGATCCGCGGCCCAGGAACGCAAACGGTATTTGGAGGACCATGGGTGATTTTTATTCAGTAAGAGTATGACACTCCCTTCCGCTCCGCCCAGAGCGAAAGGAGTCATTTATTGATTTCCTATCCTTCAAAAAATTGGGGTACGTAAAAACTCCTAACTAAAATATGGCGACAAAAAATTCGGCCGCATCGCTATCGACTGGAACTGAGCCCAAAAGACTGGCGGCATTGCCACTTTGTATGACTTTTCCTGTGTCCGAGGTAAAAGCCAGCCCTTGGGTCACGCAAATTTAAATTATAGTTGGATTAGTATTTAAAATATGAAATCCTCTGTAAAGGTTAAAATACAGTTTTGATATTGTTTGGTACGTAAATGGATGTACACGACAACTACAGTTAAAACCAGTAACGATCTGTCACCGACCATGACATATTAGATTATATCAGTTACAGTAACTATGGTATGTACCGCTGTAATGGGATGGTTTACTGTGAAAGCATAACTTTGCCTTACATCTAAAACTTTTGATGTTTTTTCCAAAAACCCAAGCTTTTTTAAACCCCAAACCAGTTATTGACGGCTGTGCTTCTTTTAACAAGCTTTTATTAAACTTGCACTGTTCGTATATAAGTCTGTTTGTAAGTTAACCGTCAAAATTTGCAAACAATTTTTCGGTTATTTCTCGGTATACGATTGAGCTGAAATTTTGTATACACCTTTAGTTCTGGTGACAATACAATGTGCAATACTCAATATTGTAATAATTTTAATATGGCCGCCGCTCCAAGATGGCGGATTACATAATTTTTCTCAACCCCTTTAATATGGGTATTTAACAAAACGGCTTGAAGAGTAGGAAAAATAATAACACCACCTGAACTAGTGATCCAGCACCAGCGCTAAGGGTGTTACCGAACCAATCGGTCGATGGTAGAATGAATTAGTCAACGGCGATCGATAGTTTCTACTTCCTTCTTCGATCACCCAAAGCTACCACACCAATCAATCAACGTCGATCGATCGGCAGTCGAACCATTGTTTATCACCCGGTATCCGTTGATCAGCCAAATTTACCACACCACACGATCAACGTTGGTGTCACCCTAAGCAATCACTGGACGAACGAGTCAGAACAATCACAAAAGGAATGGAAAATAACGATGTCTAGAAGAGCCCCATGTTATAACAAACTCGTCTTTCCCAACACCTAAGAATTTAACCTTAAACAAATCTTAAAACAATGGCTTCTGGGAAACGTATTTCAAAACGAAGCCACGCTCAGGTGTCTACTCTTTCAAAATATTGACATTGGCATCGCACCTGATGATACTATTCCATCTACTGTAAACTGCAAGACCATGGTAGGTAGGTACAGTCGGCGCGTTTATCTATCATCGTCAGCCAGCAGCTCTACTATGACGTGCTAATGCCATCCAATTCCGATGATGTAAACGGGATAGTGCTATTCGCTATGTACAGCTCCGTCTCCCTCTTAGAGCGGAATCATGATCGTTTTAAGACTTCATAGTAGGGCCCCAGTTCTCAATTCTTTATTTTATGAAGTCACAAGAGTAGGTCTTGTGACTTCATTAAGTTTTGTATTGCCTTCCTCTGTTTCCTTTGCCATCTCTAGGGTTAGACCAAAATCGTTTTAAGGGATTTGCCTGTTGATGGCAACACAAAGATCAAAGTTCTTATTTCTGGTTTGTCTAAAAAGATTATGTCAATGTCAAGGCGACTTCCCTTCTCTCACCACCTAACGTGCGTTGTGTGTATTTCTGTACTTATCAGTGATAAACAAGCAGTATTAAATAAAGTCGTTTCGATCATTACCAGCGATAATACAGTCCACCGAATTCAAGAACTTAGCAGGGCCAATTAATGAAATATCCGTTTTTTTTTAATTAGTTAAGTAGAATACGCCCGCAACTAAGCCCGAAACTACGGACTTCGGGTTCTGAATCTAGACAGTGGGTCATTCTATCAGCAATGGCGATTGTGGAAATGCTAGAATTTAAGGTAAAATTAGACATGACATTTTTAATAGCGCTTGTGAATACCATTTTTTTTTAACAAACGCTTCTTTGATGGAATCCCTTGTCAGGCGGCTCTTCCTTTATTTTTTTTCTTATTATTATATTTTTTTAAGGATGGGAAAACATCAAATGACTTCTTCCGCTCTGGGTGGAACGGAAGGGCGTGTCAGACTCTTACTGACTAAAACCCATCCGTGTTCCTTCTAAAGCCCTTGCGTTCCAGGGCCGCGGTGACTCTTTCGAACAAATTCCGCAACCCTGGCAGAGGCGGCTCTTCCTACTATTATAAATACGAAAGTATGAATGGATGTTTGTTCCCTAATCACGCCAGAACGACTGAACGGATCTGGATGAAATTTGGCACGGAGATAGAATAGCACATGGGCTTATTATCCCCGCATTATGTTCCCTTGCAATGATTTTCATTTTAATAATACTTATAAAATGCAGGTGTGTTGTTGTGATGTGTAATTAATTTAACCATTTTTGTAATGAAGATAACAGGTTAGACCGGTTACTGGATGTTAAATTAAATAATTAATGAAAGTAATGACATTGTTTTGCAATACGAATTGTTGGATAGTAGGTAGCTCAGATTGTGAGAGAGGTTTGATGCATGAAAGTTATTTGTGCTATTTCACCTGTCGGTAAGCGATGATGTGCTCGACAATGGAGCCTGCTTAAATAGAAGGAATCTAGTCGCTCTTGTCATGAAGACTCCCAGGTTAATAAATCAAATAATTTCTTTTTATTTCAGATATATTTGGTCCATAATATCAGCTATCAGAACATTTTCGAAAATTTTGTGGGTTTTGTAGAGCTTCCAGAATTCGAGATAGTTATCAAATTTTGGAACAAGAAACACTATGTCGTATTGGATAAAATTCAGATTCCATTGCAACCCATTCTTTTTCTAAGGCCTTTTTGATACAAAGGTCACACAAACGTCAGCTTAAAATATACAACGCTAATGTCGATGGTTGAGTTAGTGGGGGCGTATTCAACTTATCTCGAATTTTAAATTCAAGGAATTATAGTTTCTTTCTAAACCTCATTTTATCATAGGTATATAGACGGGGCCCGCTGGAGCCAGTGCCTGAACATCAAGTCGAACAATCTGTCAAATTTCTTTAATAGATTATCAACTTTATTGCTGAAGTTTTAGGTTCTAGGTTGATTGGGAAAATGAAGGATACAAGAAACTTTTGCGTTTAAATGACATTGAGAGGGGTGCTTTTTTTGGTAAACATCTGTGAGATTGTGTGTGGAAAATTTCTCGAAAATATGCCTAAATTGTCTTGAAAAACCAAATTAGTATCGATTTTGGCCACGCGCCGAAAATAGATTCATCTGCAAAAATTTACAGGACGCGATAATCAGTTGATCTTGGATCGGATCGGAAATATATAAAAAACTAAAATATGCGAAAATACAAGATCAAACGATTATCACACCTGATTCTAGTTTAGCATCATAAAACCAACCGGTTTAATACCAGTTTTATTTTATTTTTTACATAAGCTTTGTTTGTTGTCAAACCGAAAGTATTGAAGTTAGAGAATCAATTTAAACGCCTTGAATTAGAATTAATATAAAACACTTCAATCTCACAAACATAAAAAAAGTTTATTTTTGTCATGTCGACCTTTGTATTAAATCAATATCATTTTATCTAAAACATTGAGCTCGTCAAAAAAACAACCAATGCGTCCATTTAAAACAAGTTTACCTTAACGACACATTATTCATATTTCTAGCGAAAAAGAATGCTAATTGGTTACAAAACAGTATGCAAGACAGTGGCAGCGCACTGGGCCCATAACCTAATAAAACGAATTAGCGTGAGCTGACATAGACTGAACTTTATTATTCTTAAATATACATAATGACAGGAACAGACAGTTAGTTCGGGTACAGGCAGCTGTACCGGGTATAGACATTACAAAGTTATTTTTTTTTATTTTATTAATTGTTGATAGAAGGGATTAATCACGTGACATTTTGACAACGTTTGTCAATCCCATGGTCGCTCGCAATGGTCCTCATCAGAAGGCTTAAAGTCACCCAAAGGGCAATGGAGGCGACAACGCTTGGAGTGTCCTTGCGTGATCGAATCAGGAATGATGATATCCGCAAGAAAACCAAGGTTACAGACATAGCCCGAAGGATCGCCAAACTGAAGTGGCAATGGGCGGGACACATTGCTCGCAGGACAGATGGTCAATGGAGCCGGAAAGCTCTGGAGTGGCGACCGCGTACTGAAAGACGCAACGCCCACCAGGTGGACTGATGACCTGGTGAGGGTCGCGGGTAGCCGATCGATGTGACAAGACCAGTTGTTGTGGCGACACTTGGGGGGAGGAGGCCTATGTCCAGCGGTGGACGTCTTTCGGTTGATATGATGACTATGATATGATAATGTCAATCCTATACAGTTTTCACGTTTTGACATTGTCACACAATGTCACTAGTCTAGACTTAGGACTCTATTCCCCCACCGCGAGATTCCAGGGAATACGGTGGTACAGTGATCAATTGCTGGCGTGCTCAACGAGGCTAAAGGGAAACCTTTATAGTTAACTCAGGCGATACACATAGTTCCATAGTCTTTTAAGTAGTAGGTAACGGAGCTTTCATGTGCTGATGGTGATCACCGGGTTGATTTTGCTGAGGTAAGAATCTCACACGCCCGGACTTCCAAATCCGTTGTGAAAAAGAAAATAGTGTTATGCTCCTTCCATAGCTCCGTTTTCCTCCTACACCGGAGTCATGATAGTTTTTTTTAACATCTAGAAGGCTTCATCAAAATGCTTGAAAAATTACTTGTTTGGAGTATTTTGTCGTTTTTTTATCATCAAAATACTACCACACCCACTCAGTTCTGACTCACATTTACGTATTTTATTTTCAAAATGTTTATCTACAAAGCCTTTCCGTTGTTGCATGACTCAGACAGTGACGGTTCACCTTAGTTTATAGTATACAGGGTGGCTGTTAATTGAGTGTGTTCCTTGAAACGGGTTATGCGAGAGCTGCTTTGCAACGATTTTAACCTCTAAAACTTAGGGTCCATAATTTATTATGCACCGAGGGGATAAAGCAGTGTCTTATGTCATGGGCGTCATATTAATAAAAATATAGCTTAATACCTCTCTGCATTCAAGATTCTTGTATTAACTCCCTCGCTTCACTCGTGATTTAAACTCTAAACTCCCTCACTACGCTCGAATCCTTCATTGTCTTCGGGAATCAATATGACACCCGTGACATAAGAAACTGCTTTATCCCCTCGGTTCATAATCTACTATTATTTCTGCCCAACGACCAAATACTGTAAGCGGTAAAACTCTACTCTGGATTGTTAACAGATTTTATGTACTTGTCAGTTGTACGTCAAGTGCAACATTTATTTCGATTAAATTACCCCAATAAACAAGAGATGTTGCTGCTCCAGTAAAACCCATTTCAAGAAACAGACGCAGTTACTAGTCCCCCTGTATACCTACTAGTTACCAAACAACACTGCCCGCGTGGTAAATTACGACCCACCTTCTCTCACACAGAGGAGGTTTGTGGATGTCACCGGAAAATTGCAGAGTCCATAAGATTGTATAGAGGTATGCGGTACAGAGAGTAAAGTCCCGCACACCTCCTGAAAATGGGAGGATTATCCGACCAAAAGGTTGTTGTGTCTGGTGGGCAACTGCCCCGATAGTTGATATTCGGACTGTTGTATATGTTCAAATCGCACGGAGAACTTTGCTTGCGCAATGCAGGATTTCGTTGTTAGTTCATCGTAGATGGCACTGCGTTTCTTTTTGTTGCCGTACTTTTTTCGCTTCTTAGTTTTTCATGGCATTGATGCCGAGAAGATGTTCTAATATCGCGTGAAATTGTAAACTATTTTCTTTTAAATAAGTGTATCGCGTAAAATTGTAAATAATAATAAATAAATTTAGATATAGTATAGTATGGATAATTAAAACAATATAATTATTTATTAATCAGCGAATCATGTTCAAAGTTTCACCTAATTATTTTCATAACAATACCTACAGCACCATGCAATGCCTCGTTGCATTGTACTGGCGCGGGAATGTAACTCTACTAGCGCGCTAGCCAGCTACTTTCTCTGCATACTTAGATGTTAGCAATATTAGTCATTATTGTTATGTTTTGTAACTTAGGTTTTGCGGTTAAATATTGATAGTTTGATGTAGTATGCTATCGAGTTTTTGTTAGGTATTTTAGTCATAATATAAGGAAATAATACTTTCTGTAGTGCTATGTGAATGGGTACCATTTTGTTATGAAAACAATAGTCCGTCAGTACCTAAGAATGATAGTGAGGCTGACAAGGCTAAAGAAAAAATGGATGGATTAGCTTTTGCTTAAAATTAAATAACGGTACGAAAGATCGTATTTGTTTTCTAATTTGTCTCTAAAAGCGACCCCCATGCTTAAAATTAATTTATTTAGGTTACGCGTTAGTATTTGAGTCACTTTTAGTTAGTTCTAGATTCGCAGTTAATGGGTTTGGTTGTGACAAACGGACAGACAGGCAGTCAGACATTCGGAACCCTAAAAAGTGACATGAGATAAGGGCAGAAAGATAAATTGTTTGACAGTTAAAAACTACAATACCTATTTTAACCCTTTCTAGCGAGTCAAGCAACCATTTTCTGGACACTTGAAATCAAAATCAAAATCCATTTATTCAAATTAGGCTCAGGGGTCCAGCACTTTTTGAACGTCAAAGTTCCCATGCAGACAGTCCGCTAAAACGCCCGCCTGTCACCACTTCCTAGTGTACTTGAACCAACTGATGCACTACTATAACATCTTTTCTCCCATATAGCACTATCACTTTATACGGCCCCAGGTGCTGGAATGAAACGGATTTCTTTGATTGACAAATAAATTCGTTTCATTCCAACGCCTCACTTTAGAACTTAATACACGAACAATCTTTCTTTATAATGTTATAACAGTACCGTCATACCATTGTTTGTACATCGTACCATGATCAACAGACATTTAGACCCGGAACAAATAAGTCCTATCTTATTAAGACTAAATTTGCCCAGCCTTTTCCAAACTATATCGGGATCGGCTTNTTTCTTTGATTGACAAATAAATTCGTTTCATTCCAACGCCTCACTTTAGAACTTAATACACGAACGATCTTTCTTTATAATGTTATAACAGTACCGTCATACCATTGTTTGTACATCGTACCATGATCAACAGACATCTAGACCCCAATATAATTGGGAAAAGGCTTGGCAGATGATGATGATCGGGATCGGCTTCCATTATAACCAAACGCACGTGAATACTAGTATTTTACATGAAGCGATTACATATCAGACCTCCACCACAGATAATATAATACTAGCGTTATCAAAAACTTGTATCTGGGTACCACGATACCTCTTGGCAAGACTAGAGTCAGATTTTCTGACCTTTTTGTGGATGGGAGATCACCAAATCACTTCTCCCGCACTGGGTGCAGCGGGATTGTGTGTCAGCCTATTACTGACTAAAACCCAGTTTTATTTCTTTAAATGCCCTTTTACGTTCCAGGGCCGGGAGGGGTCTCCGTATGGCATAAATGGACACCTATCCATGGTCCAGCCTAGGCCAGCGTTGTTTGACCTTGAAGTTCAAAGTCAAAGTCAAAGCATTTATTTCAGATACATCATCAAGTCCGTCAAAAACATGAATCTATTAACACATTCCAAAGCGTAGATCTCTATGGAGAAGAACGTGCAAGAAACTCCACGGACACTCTTTTAAAACATTTTATGTTAACAAAAATCCTGGTTACATTAGCCTTGTAGCTTCTATATATGAGGACAATGTAAAGAAAGAAAAAACAATTTACAGTATCAAATATTAAAAAGAGCCAGTGGCAACTAAGGGATGACCAGTCTCCACTAACGGCGCCCGTTCACGAACATGACGCGTGCATCAGCACCATTCAGCTCAACCATTTTGAAGGGAACTAAATGATCCGATCGACTCGTGTGTCTCTTATGATGTATCCAGAAACCAAATAACTGATTGATCATAAAAGAAATCCGTTGCAATCCGTTCACTTAAAACTCAATACACGAACTATCTCACATCGTAATGTTGTAACAGTACCGTAAAGCCATTTTTTGCGCATCGTACCATGATCAACAGACATCCAGACCCGGAACAAATATTACCTTATGTACAGACTCTGTGGGTTAAAACAATGGAGGATTGTTACGGTTCGATGATTCGACCCTGGGGTCAGCCACCTGCACCAACAAATTGCGTAAATATAGGAGTGACTTTTGCCAGCGGCGACGCCTGTGCGTACATTATCCCAAAGGATCATATCACCGGGATAAGTACCAGGTAGAATAGTCCCATGTCGTAGTCCAGGTCATGGTCCACCCATATGCAAAGTTTAATCCAAATCCATTCAGCTGTTTCAGACGTGAGGAGGTAACACACAGACGGATAGACAGAGTTTATTTCTCATTTATAATATGTGTATGGACATTTTTCTCCGACGTTGCCCAAAAGGCAACCAAACTAAAGGGGACGAGGGGGTCTGAGCCGGACACGTCTGCCGCATGTCGAACGGTTAGTGGGCTAAAGCAACCACAATGTGGGTCCCAGAAAATGCCCGACGACATCACGGGAAACCCAGGCGAAGATGGCGGGACAAGCTTGACGCCTAAGGATCGGTCCACATTTGCCCAAAGCCGGGAGGAAGGGAAGAAAAAAATGGAGGCCTTTGCCCAGCAGTGATGGGAAACAACAGGCTAAAAATAAATTAAAAAGTAAGTATTTAGTATGGATTGCGTTCTTATTTGATTGTGTTATAAAGTGAAGATACGTATACGTTTTTGAGGTCTTGGAAGCTGTTAGGAAATAATTTGTATGCATGTATATTCTGTGACATTAAATACTTTTTTTTTTACCGGAGTGGACAGACTTGGTGGGCCTCCCACAAGGTGGGGCCCATGATATTTGACATAATTCTGAATCCAATATGGCGGACCAATTTAATTGTATGCACCCCCATCATATAGTATCAAATGAAAGGGTTTGCTGACAGGTATATATCTTTTTACATTTATAGTGGTAAGCGGTACAGAGTAAAGTCCCGCAAACCTGCATTGAAAAGGGAGGATCCTCCGACCAGACGCTTGTTGTGTCTAGTGAACAACCGCCAGTAGATGGTATTCGGACTGTTGCATATGTTCAAATCGCACGGAGAACTTTGCTTGCGCGATGCAGGATTTCGTTGATATTTCATCGCTGACGGGATAGATGTCGTTGCGGTTCTTGTTGTTGCCATACAAATTTCACTTCTTTTTTTTTCATGTGGTGGCATTGATGCCGCTACTCATTAACCAATGAAGCAATCTACAGAATATATCTACGGAATATATGGTAAAGCTACCTCTTTATGAGGTTATATTTATAATTGTTGCTACAAAGGAAGATTTTGCTTAGCAGATCGGTAATAGATATCTAAACGCGGTCAGGCGTTACTTAGATTGCGCGAAGTAGGGTCAACGACTCCTAGCCTTTCTCCAAGCTGTAGTTCGCTTACGATATTGACTGATGCAGCCAACAATCCTTACTTTATTTTTTAATGTTATAAATGCGAAAGTAACTCTGTCTGTCTATCGAGCTTTCACGCCAAAACTACTGAACCGATTTAAATGAAATTTGGTACACAGATAGTCTAGAGCCTGAGAAAGGACATACTTTCTAATGCGAAAAACGGGTTGCAAGGGTTTGAAAGGGGGGGATGTAAAGTTGTTTACTTATTTTCTAGGCTGTTGATTCGATTTAAATAAATATGACATTCAAAGTTTGTAAAAGTT
>NDFZ01001540.1:0-14189 GCA_002192655.3 Mamestra configurata | reverse complement strand
GTGTTTACAAAACGTAATGCCGTTATGACACTCCCAGGAATAAAGTAGCAAACATACATTGTATAAACTAAAACAAAACAAAACAAATTAATTAACATTTTCTAGTGATCTATCAGCGGATGTAATCATCAAATACAACCAAACAACAGCACCATAATAAACAACTGTAGTTTCTGCTCGCAACTTCGTCTGCGTGGAAGTCAAGTAGATTGTAAAACATGTCAAATGACAGTTGGCAATATATTCTCCACTGCCCCTGAGTATACCTAAAGACGAAGTATCTAAAGACGAAAATCTTGGACCATTGCATGTTGCCTGGCATAACAAATGGCATTGGCGGATTTTTGTAATACATAAAATTATTTAATAGAGTGTCTGTGGAGTTGCTTGCACGTTCTTCTCCATAGAGATGCACGCTTTGGAACATGCAAATTACTTTATGTTTTTAACTGACTTTGACGATTCGAAAGTACCTGTTAAATAAAACATTAATTATTTGGAATAAATGCTTTGAACCTTGAAACGTGGTCGCTCACAAGGTGCTTGATTAGAAGACTGAAAATCGCCCAAAAGGCGTATGCTTGTAGTTTGTTGGCATGTTTGAATCGGAGAGATCCGCAAAAGAGCCATATGATAACCTATACAGACCGTAGCGCGTAGAACTGTCTAACATAAATTAAATACATAATTATTGATCAAAGTGTGGATAAATGCTGGAATGAGATGGCTGGATGTATGACAGACGATAAGTGGTAGTGGGCCTGTGAGCAGGGCACATTGCTCGCAGAACAGTTAATCGATGACTCAAAGATGAGGCCGAAAAGTTCTGTCGTGGCGTGTCAGCAAGGTAGACTGATAACCTAGTGAGGTCTACGGGAGACCACTGTATGCGAGACGCATAGGATCGGTCGAAGGGGCGACGCTTGGGGTAACCATGTCCAGCAATAAAATTCTATGTCTGAATTAGAGATATCGCTCGATTTACTATGAAGTAGGTACCTACTTAGTATCGTTTGTGTGATTCGGCACTGCACTATATGCAGTAGTAGCTCGAAGTAGTTCTCAGTGAAAGAATTTGAAATCGAATTAGTAGGTACGAGATTACCTCTTTCAAACAACCTATTTTACCATTTTATTACTAAGACTCCGCTGTCCGTACTTTATTTCCACTGTCTAACTATCACGATTCACGTGATAGTTAGAAAGTTGAAATTTTCACAGATGATGTATTTCTGTTGCCGCTATAACAATAAATAATAAAAATGAAATATTATGATTAAAAATAAAAGGGGATGTATACATTTATATGTTTTTTTTGGCTTATGGTACGGAACCCTTCGTGTGCAAGTCCGACTTGCACTTGGTCAGTTTTTTTTATAAAAGTGTAGAAATTTAAAGTACATTGAACCAACATTGAACACTGTCTAAAAATAACTAGGTACATGCTAGACTTGGTTTTCCGAAAGAACACTAAACCGTTTTAAGTAAGAAGAAAGGCACTTGACTTGGATTTAATATCCCGGAACCTAATGATCACCCAATGACCGAGATTATCATAAATGCCGTCATCCCGGTATAACAGATAGTACAGTGAGACTTACGTGTGTTACCGTAGGTCGGGCGTTCGATGAGTTTGAACAAGTGACCGCACGTATCTTGTGCATGTGTAAAGTACCTATAAACACTTTACACGTGCACACGATACTCGAATGAAGAGAAATTCTATTCTATATTCTAATTCGATTCGATTCGAATTTCTACTTTTTCGAAATTCTAGTCGTTCTGTCTAATTCTTGTGACATTGGCCAACTCATCGTAGGCTCGCTTGGTGGATTGTTATATTTATTATAGGAATACAGCCTAATTCATTTCACGGAGAAAACATCGAGCCCCCTCTGACACAATCTCTTCAGCCCTTTAACGAAATTTTCTTTAACGTTATCGAAAGTCTACCTCAGCTCCCTGTGTGCCAACGGGAAAGCCCCTTTAATAATAATAATTAATCATTTACTTATGAGTTATGATGACACTTAAAAGTCACTTATTGTTTTCATTTCGATCAAAGCGGTTTAAACCAGATACCGCTCGATAATGATATCTATAGAAAACAAAAGACCCGTTATAATACATTACACACATACATTGTCCATTTAAATAACTGCGCTGTCATTATATCTTTGAACTGATCATTATAAGTAGGTAGTACCTACTTAATTTAGATCTCCATAGTAGTATTCCATTATTAAGCGTGCAAAAAACTTTATGAAAGTATTTTAGGGATTAAACCAGAAAAAAAACGCCCAATCTTCTCTATTATATAACAGCTACACACATATAATTGTGCTCAGTCCACTGCTGACCACTGATTTCGATCTTCAGTCTCTCATATTCATCTTACACTGCGTTTGCTGGACGTCCGTCTCGACTAACTCAAGAACACATCCTTCCTTAAAGAAAATCATCGTTCTTTAATGTCAGATTCGACCACTTCAGTTCAAAGGCGAAGTCATAAACCTTTCTTGAAGACCTTTGGCCTGCGCATAGATTCAGATTTGGCACTTTGTAGGGATCTCTGCCTCAACTACCCCATCAGAACCTGCCTGGCCTTTTGCCAACTAAGTTGGAATTAGCAGTCTGGTAACATGTAACTAAATACCAGTAGGTAAATATTTTACATGGAGCAGCTGCCTATCTCATCTCCGCAACCTAACCACCCACAGATATAGATTATATCTGTGTAACCACCCCACCGCTTTCAACAACTTTAAAACGCACAAACTGGGAAAAACTAATAAAGCTTGCTTTACCTACAACAACGAGTCGGGGTGTGGCGTGTGGGGGTTTGAATCATCAATCACAACGAGTTTTGTACAACACAATAACGTGAAACTGACGTTAGTTACGTCACCGGAAAATTGCAGACTCCGTAAGATTGTAATAAATCTTTTATTACATTAATATTTCTCCATTCATGATGAAAATCGTTTTGTATACCTACAATAAATCCCATCTAAATACAATAGTTTCCACTATCCTATCCGTGTCTTATTAAAAAAACATAGTTTACAATTTGACGCGATATTTTACAATCTTACGGCATTTGCAATTTTCTGGTGACAGTTATAAAGGCAACCTAACTGAGATACGCTACCCAATTATTTTTTTCTAACAAAAACTCACCCTAACCCTGTTCTTCTTTGTTTCGTACACATAGGTATTTGAAAAAACTTATGACAACACTGCTATTTCGTCCAAAAAATTGCACCACTTTTACTAATAAAAGCTTACAATGTTATGAACACAAGAAAAGCACTGCTATCAAATCCAGTTTCACCAAGAATCCGTACTTATCTTATTGTACCCAAAAACACGTCGTGATAGCCAGGCACCAAACAACAGCTGATATCGGCCCGGGCCACTTGAGGTCAGTCCTCCAGCTATATTTCATTCATATCTGGGGTCAATTTATCTGGTGTGTATCGTCACTGTCAGTAAACCGGATTCAACTGGATACCTTCACATCTCGTGATCGGTAGGTATTCACCTACTTGATTTTGCAATGCTCTTGTCGTGAATGTGGTTCTGAGAAATTTCAATAATTGCTAGTTAGNGTAGGTATTCACCTACTTGATTTTGCAATGCTCTTGTCGTGAATGTGGTTCTGAGAAATTTCAATAATTGCTAGTGGAGGCATATGAGATTGGAATGATTTCTTATGTTGTTTTTTTAATAGTTTGCATTTGGATGACGGTTAGTCCTATAAGAAAAATTCTTGTCAATTCTTGTTTTTCGATAAGCTTAACATGACGATAGTCCGTTACTGCTAAATAACGAATAAAGAGTTGGTATAGACGTGTAACTAACTAATTCACTTGATGATTTGAAGATAGGACTCATTTCGTCAGTCCCTAGTTCAATAATGACTTCCTTTTTCGAATGTCAATGTCACCACTTGACTGCAACGCTGAAGGAGACCTTGACCGAAACCTTTCAGTTACTTCTCATGTCTGAGGGGTGTGACATGCTCAAAGTTGCCCTTACGGGCTTACGCGGTACTTGTGTTCCCACTGCCAAAATTCTTCTGAAAAAAGATTTAGCACGTAATTAGCATCGAATCGTATGATCCCATGCTCCGAAAACTGCACGTATTCAAAGATTAGACCTATGAAAATGCTGATTTATATAATTCTACCTGCTTATATTGTTCTCCAATCGCTAAGCTACTTTGCCAATAATTATCAAAATAAATGTATTCAACCTATTTACGATAATTGTTTTCATAACACAACCGCCAGTTAACCGCTTTAATGTTCAGAACTGCTTTTAACTGGTTTCGCTCGTTATCTTCGGCTGTTTTAGGTAAGTAATGTGTTTACCAAGCTTGTATTATCTTCGGCAATTATTCAATGTACTGAACAATAATAACGTGCCTCTGCCTACTCTGTGCATTGGTTTAGAGCGTGCCATGGGTGAAGGAAAATTGTATGAAATCTTTTCATCATCACCTTAATTTTAGCCAAAATTGGTATAGGTCACCGTAAAAATGCAAACGCCGTAAGATTGTAAAATATTGCGTGAAAGTGTTAACTATTTTGTAAGACACGGATATATTGAAAACTATTGAATTTGGATGAGATTGATATGTCACCGGAAAATGGCAAACTCCGTCAACTGAACATTTGGAATACCTACTTTTTCACGCATTAAAATTTGATAGTCTATAATATCTCGAAGTCATTCCGAGAAATTGTGGACTGACATAAAATGGCGACCAATCAGAGCACAAGTCTACAATTTATCCGTTTTCGTGTGATAGTAAACCTGGAAACAAGCTGCTCTCATTGGTCTGTTCAGATATGAGCTCACACCAACAAAGACCAATGAGGGGCCAGGTTTCCAATTTAACTATGACACCAAAACAGATAAATTTTACCTACTGTAAACCAGAGTGCTGATTGGTCCCCAGTTTATGTCAGTCCACAATTTCACGAACCGACACAGAGATATCATAGACTTTAAGTTTTGATGCGTAAAAAAATTCCAAACGTTCAGTTTACAATTTATCGAGAGTTTACAATCTCTCAAGTTATGTTATAATCTTTCCGAGTCTGCAATTTTCCGGTGACATATCCAGTGCGGCTTGTTATTGTCCTGGTACTCTGAAACTCGAAATATTCCGCTAGGTCACTAAACTGGGATTGACTGGAACCTTGGCATATGTCCACACAGATAACAAGGCCACATCCATACCTTCCACGAAAAGAGATAGATAAAGTTCTTCGTTTTCAAGAAAAAATTAACAGAATTCTCCATTTCTCCGATAACATGCAGGGCGAAGGTAGGCCTCAGAATAATTGACATTGACAGTAACTATGCGGCTCTTGGACGATCTCTTTATAGATAAAAAAATAGAAAAAGTTATGTGTGCATAAATATGTTTCCCGCGCTTCTAAGCAATTTCAAAAATAAGCTGACACGTGGTTTTTTGCCAGCTTTTCGTTTTCGGCGAGGTTTTTGTCAACATTAGAATTCAAATTCAAATAAATGTTTCCAATTCTTCGGAGATTTGTTAATAATTGTAAATTAGGATTAAATACTCAATTTACTGTTTCTAAAAATATTTTGTCAGTTTTGCACCAAATTCCCCAAAATTTTGTAAAAGTCGATAAGCAGGGACTGAATACCGATATTATTTGGATAACCGATACTAAACTATCGCTATAAATACCTCTACTTAAGTATCGATATAATACCGATATTATTAAATTTTCTTTCGTTTTTGCGATTTGCAGGTCAGTTTCAGGTTGTATCTTGATCAAAATATGATTCGCGACTGTAATAAATATGTATTTACTTAGGAATCATCAATACAGATTCTGTGACGTCACATTGTAGCCTGATATCGGTACTGAGTATTGATATAATTATCGATATAATTATTGCAATAAACTATTTGAGATTTGAGATCGATATTTTATATCGATACTCAAATTACTGACATAAAATACCAGTATTTATCCCAAATATCGATACTGTTATCGGTATTTTCTTAAAAATATCGGTATTCTTCGAGTATCGATATCGGTCCCTGTCGATAAGGATTGCGGGAATGAAGGTGTTCCTCTACTGTCACTGTCCGATGTACTGTTCTGTCACCCATCAATAAAAAAAACAATCAAACTGTCAAAAATGTATTATTTTGGCGGCAAGGCAACGCGTCTTTCTTTTCGAAATGAAGAAGATTCTCTTTAGCTTTATCGCTATAAACGCTAAACTTATGATAGCGATGTCAAGGCTAAGCCCGTGGAGTAGGAGCTAAATACGAGCGCACTGTTGGGTTCATGTTAGTACGCCGGTGCGCGAGTCGGCGAGAAGTGGGATAACAAATTAGCAAGTTGTTGATTATTTTGATCGTCAAGATTGACTGTCGTTACCGAAAATGCCACCTGTTTCATTGAATGACGATGTAAGTACTTTCTTGTGTTAATTTTATTAATTACCTACAGTGAGCCCATTCATTAAGTACCTAGTGGTTTAGTGTTTTTTTGTTTCACCTATCCTCATTTTTTATCTGGGTTATTTCTAAACTAAATTCAGTGAAAATAACTTTTAATTAAGGACTTGCTTTTTCCTTTAATAAATCCCGTGTAAGTAAGTATTAATTTAAAAGTCCTGTTTATAATTAGAAAAAATAATATCTTAATTATTTAATTGTAGTCTCCAAAGAAGAAGCTGCGGGTAGCCATCATTGGACAGAGCACATTTGCAGCGGAAGTGTTCAAACTTCTACAGAGAGATGGGCACGAGGTTGTTGGAGTCTTCACAGTGCTGGACAAAGGCAACCGGGAAGATCCTCTTGGTAAACATTAATATTTAACTTTTATAATGATAATATGGGCTCCCTACTTACCCCTACCCCAATGGCTAAGGACCATCCAACCATGAATAAGGAGATTAATAAAATTCTACTTACAAATATTAGAATGCAACAAATAAATAAAAAGTGTTAATCCTCCTCTAGATAGCTAGACACCTATAAAAAACTTAGGTAATGGTTATGATCATATATTAAAAATCTAATTGTAGGCTATGGACATCATCAATTATAATAAAAACAAAAATTAGAGATGATGGGTGGTATAAGTAATATTAATAATTATTATTGGTATTATTCCAATGATTCTGATTCAGTATGGATAAAAGTAATAAATTAGTTTAAAGTGAAAGAACCACATTTTTATTATTAGTAAAAGCTAACGAAACGCAAAATTAGGGATTGAATCCATTGTATCTGTTTGTCCACCAATGTGTAAAGATAAAACTTTGTACTGAAAACAGATTCCTTTTGAGCAAAAAAAAATGTGAAGAGCAAACTATAAAGTTTGGCTTTATATTTTCAAAATTAATTAATTATTTTTTTTTACTTTGTAGCGACAATTGCAGCTCAAAATGGCAAACCAGTGTACAAATACAAGACATGGAGGGTGAAAGGTCAAGTGATACCAGAAATATTGGAGCAGTACAAATCTGTGAGTAATGTTTTTGATTTTTAGTTATTACTAGTTTTAAATTGAGACAAATTGTTGTTTTATATTATTGAGTATCTATAAATTCTAACTTACACTAGGCAACATCTAAATAAACATTGCTGTAGAGTACAATAGTGCAAAATAATTTAGGCATTACATTTGGGTTTCACATGTTCATGAAAACCGATAATTGTGGTTTTACTGGGTGCCAACTCTAACAAGGGGAAGATAAACTTGAATATCACAGTTTACTTCAAATGATGTAACAAATTATTTAATTAAAGGTTGATTTTCAATAGTCACATACAATAGATTGAGTTTTAACTAAAGATTAAAAAACCGGCTTAGTCCGAGTCGGACTCTCACACGAAGGGTTCCATACTTCCATACCATAAACCGAAAAAAAATATGTTTCTTGTATGAGAGCCCCCTTTAATTTTAAAATATTTATATAAGGACAAATAAAGTCTGATTCGGATAGCAGCAATAGAAATAAATACTCTGTAAAAAATTTATACTGTCTACCTATTTACGGTTCTTGAGATACAGCCTGCTGTCAGACAGACGGGCAGATGAACGGACAAACAGCGGAGGCTTAGTAATAAGATTCTGTTGGTTACCCTTCAGAACCCTAAAAATAGTGGTTTAGTGCTTTTGAATAGAAAACATGAAACCCCATTATTATTCAGTTAAAAATAATCTGACCATTGGAAAATAAACCCTGAAACATAAAAGCTTACCAACACTTGTAGCTTAATAAAATTGTTACCCCAGGAAATACATAAATATTATTAGGTAGGTACCTATCTAACAATAACAGTGATGCAACTCAAAACAATATTTTAGCACCCAGCTGAGAAGTTTTTTTTTAACTTGACATCGTCCATTCCACTTGTTCTTAAAGGAAACCGAGAGTCGCATATTAGCACTTGTGTTAATAAAGACGTAATGCACTTGTTTCAACAAGTTCTAGAAAATAGTCCCTACACTCACAAGTGGTAAGTACCTATTATTACTATGAAATATAAGAAGTACAGTGAACCGCACATCTATACTTGTACCTTTTTGTTTTCGATGGGAAATCATCATTTGACTCCTCGCCCTGGGCGGAGCTGGAGGGAGTGTCAGACTGACCGACTGACTAAAACTCGCCCTTGTTCCTTCTTATGCTCTTTGCGTTCCGTAACTCTTTCGAACAATAGGGTAGTTTACTGAAAAATAAACGAATTAGTCCGTCAGATAGATTTCCAAAGATATCGGAAGTAGTTGCCTTTATTATTTACAAATAATAAAGGCAACGTATGTAAATCGAGCTGGTTTCCGCAACTCCACGATTAAGCGCGAAAAAAATTAAGACAATACAGTGCGTTAAATACACGCGTGACGTCACTTTGGTGGTAAAATTTTAAACAGCAAAGTGACGTCACGCGTGTTTTTTCAGTAAAATACCCTATTCCGCAACCCTGGCAGATCTATACTTGTACCTGAGTTACGAAAACCACCCTTACTGCTACAGTCCAAGTCAAAATTCTATAAGTCGATGTGCGGTTGACTATACCACTAATATTAAATTGTAGACAATCTAAAAGTGTTCTAAGTAAAATGACAAAGGACGTGGTCTTAACTATAATCTGCACCAACTTATGAATAAGTGATTACATCATTTAATTAAGGCGAAACGTCTGCCTGTCTGTCATCTGTCAGTGCAATCACTCAAGAACTACTTATCCAACTTACGTGACTATATTTTTAATTTCATAGATAATTATGCATTTAGGTAGTTCGGCGCTTGAATCTAGTTGAAACCAGTTAAAGATCTGAGAAAAACTTTCCTACTCAAACATGCTCGAAAATAATCGATAATGACACATAATGATTAAACCTATTTGATTAAATTTTTCCTTGGTGTGTTCTCATCTTGCTTGTCGATTTTTACGACAACAGCGTGTTAACAGTTTAGCAAGTCAGCAACAGTGCTAACAGGATTGATTGTCTATTATCTATATATATAAAAATGAATCCCTATTTCCCTTGGTCGCGGCATCACGCGTGAACGGCTGGACCAATTTCGTTAATTCTTTTTTTGTTGTGTTTGTTACTGTCAGGAGAAGGTTCTTATGAAAGAAAAATTTGAAAACAAATACACATCCGGGCGAAGCAGGGGCGGGCCACTAGTTGTAAATATTTTTTGAATTAATGACGAGCCCACTTTTGACTTCGATTTTGCCTGATAGTAAGCCCCCTATTAATCCTCCCGACTCAACAGAGATTAGCCAAGTACGCAAGGTGTACACAAGCACAGGTGCACTCTCAGTTCCTTTACTCTGATACTCAGATGGTCCACCCGACACGACCCGAGAGAGATCGGGCGCAGGACCAAAGGCTTTACGTACTTTCAGAGACACTGGGGTGTCACACCACCAACTTCCGTTCTGCGAAATTCCTAATAAAAAAAAAAACTATTTTTACAAAAAAAAAACAACCGACTTCCAAAAAAAACACTACCTGTTCATAAATGACGGAGTTATGAGGTATCAAACATAAAAAAATACTTACAGCCTAATTAAGAACCTCCTCCTTTTTTGAAGTCGGTTAAAAACCCTTTTTTAACTCCGTCGTAACAACGTCCTGTGAATCGAACCTCGCTCGCACGTTCGGCAGTCGCGCTTGCGACCACGAGACCAACAAGACAGTCCCCTATTAATGGCGAAATGTGGAAACACAAATCAGTGCACATCTGACCATCCCTTCAGGGAAAACAGGCGTATTTAATATGCTGTGCTAAATTCCAGCCCTCCTTCACAATAATATGTTCATTTGATTATCTAACTGACGTATTATAAAGCGATATTTGTGTCGTAACGGTTATGTCACAGCCTCACAGCAGTGACTATCAACATTTGAGCTACTATTCCTACTGCACTTTTGACCTCTTATATCTAACGCAACTTGGTCATCTTATGTAGCATTATATGCAGTATGTATAACTAACCCATCTGACGAACTTATATCTACTATACAACATAAAATACTAGAATAANTTTGAGCTACTATTCCTACTGCACTTTTGACCTCTTATATCTAACGCAACTTGGTCATCTTATGTGTATATATGCAGTATGTATAACTAACCCATCTGACGAACTTATATCTACTATACAACATAAAATACTAGAATAGATACTAAGTAGGTATATAAACCGCTTGTACAGTTACTATCCTGGTTTAGTATTCTGTGTTTTTTATTAGTAGGGTTGCCCCTCTCGACTCAATCAAATTAACAGTTACAGGTATTTATTACTAGCAGTTGCCCGCGACTTCGTACGCGCATATCCCGTTTTTTCCCGTTCCCTATAGCATAGCCTATAGCACTCTTCATGAATGTGGCTATCATATACAGAAAGAATTTTCAAAATCGGTTCAGATCCAGAGATTACCCCCTACATATAAACTTTACCTCTTTATTATATTAGTATATACAATTCTAGTAATTTACATAGAAATTCATAGATTCGGGTACTATAAATTTTTACATAGTACAAGTAGGGATTCTTCGCACCCGTTTTCTCGCCGTAAGCGACCCTAAGGCTAAAACTATAGCGAGTGAGTATCATAGCATTTTGTAGCTCTCATCAACCAGGAAATATGTACGAACTGTTTTAATTAAAAAGATATCTTATCTACATAATGAAAAAAGTTTGTATTTCCGTAACAACTTTCCACTGGCTTAATTTTGACTGACCTACAATCACAGTCAGCTGGATTATCTAGGTAACTTTATCTACAAAATAAACAGGAAACTTATTCGTACCAGTAATTTTATAAAACCAGCTGGTATTTGTACTTATCTAAGCAAACTATCTTGACAGGGAACTTCTGCTCAGCTTTGACTAGCGTATACATATAGGAACTGCATAATACATTTGCTTGTCCCCTCAGCTTCATTTCCTTGGGCATTCCAGGATGTCCCTCTCACTCAAATTAGTTATGTGTGTTATATTTAGTACTAAATACCATATGTGTAATAAGAACTAATAGGGTACGATGGGGTTGGCTTATCCATGTGGATAAAAACCCCGTGTTAAANCTAGCGTATACATATAGGAACTGCATAATACATTTGCTTGTCCCCTCAGCTTCATTTCCTTGGGCCTTCCAGGATGTCCCTCTCACTCAAATTAGTTATGTGTGTTATATTTAGTACTAAATACCTATATGTGTAATTAGAACTAATAGGGTACGATGGGGTTGGCTTATCCATGTGGATAAAAACCCCGTGTTATTTAAATAGAAAAAAAAACAACGGGTTGCACTCCGGGAGTGCCGGCCGGCAGAAGTGAAACTTGATCATTAACGTTGTGCATTTTGATATTTTGCAATGATTAGGGAATAATTTCGCACGAATTGCTTTAATTATCAGTATAAAAGTACTATCATGTATGTGGTAAAATACAATATTGATTTATTGCGCTATCGTACACAAACATGACAAGTTATATTACTTCAGGACTTTCCCTTCGTCTTACGAATTTTCGATCAGGCCACGTGTCCCGACGCGAGTTTAACATTTTTTACCCATCCCAAAAAGTGCACAACGCCGCTAAAGAAGTTTTCACTTCAAAAATAAAATCTTATGTTTATAATTATGTAAATACATACTTGTTATTGTCGCGGATCATAGTTTGATCAAGTTACAACCTAACACTGACCTGCAAATTGCAAAATAACAAGAAAAAATGATTTTCACGGGCTACCACTACGCAATCACCTCAGGTTGAAAACAAAATGTTATGGTTGGGAATGTCAGATAAGCTACTAAATTAATTCCTCTAGAATACCTGGCACATCTACCTGTGTATAGGCAAGGTACTAGACAGGAAACTCCGGGTCAGCGATGTCTACTCTAATATACCGCAGTCTGTATCAGTGCGTATTAGTTACCGAGTGTCAAACTCTTCGATAACCTGTCTATCTCACAAATTAAATTTTACACGAAAGAGACACGTGTTTATGAAAACAAAGATAAATTAACATTTTGTATTCGAGATATAAAGTTAACAGCTGATCATTAAAATTACGATAACATGTTTAATAAATAATGTCAGTTCCGTAAAAGCACGTTCTCTGGATCACAGAACGAGAGAGAATGGAACTTAGAAGTGACTTACCGGGAAATAGCTTGGGCAAGTTATCAACGACCGACCGGTAAATGTTAGCTTAGGTACTGAGTTAATAATAAATGTACCTTTAGTATCGCAAGTCAAACTGATTAACTTGCGGGACTACTTTCTGATAGGTACTTATTAGACTTCAAGCCTATAGCTAGTTTAGAACGAGCACCTTACGAAAATAAGCTTCATAAAAATGGCAACACATAAAAAGCTCCTAGTAGTGAGATTCAGAAAATATCTCACCGTGAAATCTTGTGTGAAGTGAACACTAGGTGAGCTATCAATCCATAAAGTCAAAGTGGAATGACAGGTCACTTCCACGACGACGTGTTGACAGTATAAGCTGGCTGTTCCAGTCGGTCTATTCTGTAAACATGTTGAAGTGAAGGCTTGGGTGAAGTGATCACGAGGTGAACTCTCAATCCATATAACCAAGATGGAATGACAGCTCACTTCGTGATCACGTGACATCTTGATGATATGGATTGACGGCTCACCTCAGTTTGCAGAATCGACCGGCGCGTCTTTCAATATATGTAGGTACTAAAAACAACATGTAACTCATTCGACATTTCTCAATCCACAGGTAAACGCAGACATCAATGTCCTGCCATTCTGCACACAGTTCATCCCCATGGAGGTGATCACGCACCCCAAGTACGAGAGCATCTGCTACCACCCCAGTATACTGCCCAGGCATAGAGGAGCTTCCTCTATCAACTGGTAAGCCAATCTACTAATATGACTTCCCTTACAACGAAGGCACAGAATGACAGGACAAAGTTTGCGTGTTTACGAAGCAAGTTCATAAAACTAAACCGTTAACCGTAGTAGTAACAGCTGGATGAGAGTTGCCGAGAATCGAGATGAATGGCGTACGATTGGTATGATTGCCACTAGAACGCACTATAACATAGTGCTAAGTGAAGTTTTAACTAACATAGACTTAAGTTTCTATATACTTACACAAACTGTATTATCACACTTCACACTATCACACTTCACACTAATATTATAAAGGCGAAAGTTTGTGATTGTGTGTATGTTTGTCACTTCTTCACGCGCAAACGGCTTGTCCGATTTAGATGAAATTTGATATAGAGATTTTTTGAGTCCCGGGAAAGGACATAGGATAAGTTTTTATCCCGGGAGTATGTTCCCTTGGGCTAATTTTCGACAATCACGTGGGCGGAGCCGCGGGCCGTAGCTAGTCTAATATATATTCTCGTGTCACAGTGTTTGTAAAAACTCCTTCGAAACTGCTGGACCGATTCTTATGAAAAACACTAGGTACTAAGTCTAAAATATTTCGGTTTTTAGTTTTTTTTTCTTCGTTTTTGACGCCGACTTCCGAAATTAAAGTTATTTTAGACTTTGTAGTGTTTTTATTTGGAAGTCGGTTGTATTTCATCCAAGTAAAAGCAACGAGTAAGAAAATGCTCATAAAATGAAAACTATTCCACTAGCCAAACTGAATAAAATTTACGGG
>NDFZ01001538.1:0-14175 GCA_002192655.3 Mamestra configurata | reverse complement strand
CTAATTGGCGCGTGTCCGACGAACCCTCTTGCTCTGACCACAGGAGAATTCGTTTCACACTAGAAAAAAGCCCGCACCCAAGCGAAATCCGCGCCGAACAAATATACCACAATTTAAACGCCTCCTAGCTTCTCTGCTAAATGGGCACCAGCTGCACCAAGCTCCAATCACAAACCCCACAGAACAAGAAAACACGGTAACAAAGTACAAGTCACAATAAATAACACAACAAGGGCCATTGTGGCGAAGGGGGGGTCCTTTCACTGTTACTATGGAACCTCGTCGCAGATAATCTAGTTAAAAGACTCAATGATAAAGGATACTTTACCGTTTTCTACGCAGATGACATAACCATAATAATAAACGGAAAACACGAAAACACGATATGCAACCTCATGCGCCAAGCCTTGAAAATAGTAGAGGACTGGTGCAAAGAATATCAGCTAGCAGTGAACCCTGCCAAAACCAAACTAGTCCTCTTCACCAAGAAGAGGAAGTTACCAACACTAGAATCACCACGGTTCTTCGGAACCACCCTCAGCCTTTCGACTGAAACCAAATACCTGGGTATATATCTGGACAAGCAGTTGAATTGGGCGAAGCACACTGAACACACCACCACAAAAGCCAGTATATGCATGTGGCAATGCAAACGCATGCTAGGTAGGAACTGGGGTATTAGCCCCAATACAACCCACTGGTTATACACCACAGTTATCAGACCGATAATCACGTATGGTGCCTTAGTCTGGTGGCCCAGGACCGACTTGAGCACAGCACAGAAAGACCTTGAGAAGCTGCAACGGCTTGCCTGTGTGGCAATCACTGGCAGTATGAGAACGGCACCCACTGCGGCCCTGCAGGCTATGCTGGGACTGCCACCACTGCACCTTATAGTGCAGGAGGAAGCGGCCCTAGCGGCCTTCAGGCTCAGCACAGCTGGCACTTTAGGTAAAGACTCTAGAATCAAACATACACGCATCATGGAAGATGCCGTAAAACGACAACCCATGATGTCATCACCCAATGACAAAGCTCAAAAGATGCACCATTTCCAAAAGCACTATAACATAGTGCTAACACAAGAATCGGATGACCACTCAGGTCCCAAAGAGCTGAGAATCTACACTGATGGATCAAAGACAAGTACCGGAACCGGAGTTGGAGTTTACTCCAGCGACCTCAACATTAGAATATCCAGACCACTAGGAAAGCTCAACACCGTTTACCAGGCGGAATGCATGGGCATTATCCTAGCGATCCATGCCATAGAAGCCAGGGGAGTCACGGACACTCATATTCGTATACTCTCCGACAGCGCCTCAGTTCTCCAATCCCTAAATAGAAACTACACCACCTCGAAACAAATACAAGAATGCCACAATGCACTAGAACGCGTCACGGTGACAAACCGCAACACCATGACGCTGCAGTGGATAAAAGGTCACAGCGGATCACTAGGAAATGACGCGGCCGATGAACTGGCCAGGAGGGGGTCTGGTACGATGGCTGTTGGACCCGAACCCATAGTGCCACTCCCTTTCACCCAGCTACGCACGTGGCTACAAGAACATACCCACACACAAGCAGAACGCTGGTGGACCTCGGCACCAGGCTGCAGGCAGTCCAAGGAGGCTATACCACTCCTAAACAATAAACTTACCAAGCGCCTTCTGCGACTGGATAGGAGCAGCCTGCGAATGGTGGCGGGGACCATCACCGGACACTGCTCACTGAATAAGCATTTCCACACACTAGGTATAACAGACAGTCCTCTGTGCAGAGCATGCATGGAGGAGGAGGAAACGGTGTCGCACGTGCTCCTTGAGTGCACAGGCGTCGCCGATATACGTAGACAAACGATAGGAACACCAAATTCAATCACAGACACCCTGAACTCTTTAGGAGGACTGATCTGCTTCTGGAGGGAGGTCGGCTGGTTGGAATGACGGCCGCCATGGCCCACGCACAATGGTCCAACATCAGGACTAAGTGCGGAAACCATACCCCAATAGATAGATAGATAGAAATATCTGTTAACTTCTTGAAAAATGTCTCCAAATTCAATAAATATAATAGTGTAACTATTATGCATATTCAATCTTTTTATGATTATGTACTTTATATGTCGTGTCAGCACCCTCGTTATGAGGGTGCTGACCCGGCTGGGCCACCCATCCTGATACTAAACGCGACGACGACAATGATGCAGCTGTTTCTGGGTGAACAAGGCATCATAGTAATAATAGGAGTGAAATATTGGAATAATTCGGCATCACAAACAGGAACGTTTTCATTAAGTCAAGTTTCTGCAGCAGTGGATGATGAATAAATTTACCTTCGTAAATTCCATTTTTACTTACCAGGGTTGATTTCATCGTCGATAATGTCTGGTACCACGTTTTTGTATCGCGCGGATACCTGTAAATTATTAAAGTTTGGTGACAGTTTTGTCCTTACATGCTTGGGTAAATTTTACCCAAGTTGGTCAACACTGTCATTATTACGAATTGAAATCATTCGCCCTCAAAACGATGAAAAAAAACAACGCGAGGAAACCAGCATGTTCCTACAAGAACCAAATTATTGAAGACGTGTGACACGTATCAATCCGCAATAGGCCTCTCACAGAAAGGAGGCCTGTAATCTAGCAGTGGGAACATTATAAGTTTTTTAATGGAGGAACATCACCAAACGTTACCTATGTTTGCCGTCTTTATCGGGAATGTAAGGCCGGTGGTATTGGGCACGCCACTATTGCGGCGGTAAGGCCCCTCTTTGAGGTGTGGCTGGAGAGGCGCCACGGCGTCCTCACCTTCCGCCTGACGCAGGTACTTACCGGACACGGCTGTTTCGGGAGGTACCTGTTTCGGATTAGGCGGGAGGACACGCCCGGGTGTCAGTACTGTGAGGATCGCCCGGAGAACACGGTGGAGCATACGGTATAGGTCTGTCCTGCTTGGGCGGAGCACCGCGGTGTTATCATCGAGGCGATCGGCGGCGGCGACCTCTCGCGTCCGGCCCTGGTTGAAACCATGGTCCGGAGTGAGGAGGCTTGGGAAGCGGCCACCTTCTTCTGCGAAGCAGTAATGCTAGCGAAGGAAAAGGTGGGCCGCGCGAGAGAAAGGCAAGGCCTTCGAGAAGACGCCCCGGGCGTCGGGAGTCGCAGGGCGATCCCCGGCTATCCAGCGTTGGGTGGCTCGCTGTCCGATTACCACCAGGCCCGGGTCGATGGCGCGTTGTGTTTCACGCGCGCCTCGAAGAGATGTCAGCATAGAAGATGGGGCCCGCTAGGGCCAGAGCCTGCGAGGGTTGCGGAATATGTTCGAAAGAGTCACCGCGGCCCTGGAACGCAAAGGGCTTTAGAAGGAACACGGATGGGTTTTAGTCAGTAAGAGTCTGACACGCCCTTCCGCTCTACCCAGAGCGGAAGAAGTCATTTGATGATTCCCCATCTTTAAAAAAAAAAAAAAGGCCGATGGTATCGGGAACAAGAGGTGTGTTAATGTTTTATTATAATATGCTTAAGTTTAGAGAATAATAAAGTTTTACAATAATTTAAGACTAAACCAAATACTCGAAACGACATCGTTATATTTATTTTATTAATATTGCACACAATGTAAACACAGTTACAGAAAATGCTTAATTTAATTAATACAATACCTCGTAAGGGCGTTTATGTGTACACGTTTAAAGATTTCATCAACTATTTCTACGTCAATAAACATGCATCACGACAGCTGTTACTGCTGATAAAATGTCATTTTTTCGAAGAAGCCCAGGTCTTTTCAAATTGAAAATGAGATCTTTTCTACGTCTAATTGACTTTTAATAAACGTGTCGATAATTTACAACATCCAATCATGTTTAGGCTCACTAAAGTGAATATCGATGAATAGTTGAATGAAGATGATTGAATTGTTAAGATGCTTTACATGGTCTACATGACAATCTTTCTGGAAGTTGGAAGTAACAGCAAATGAGTCTTACTAATTATATATATCGCTCGAATTTGTATTCTTTACATTGGCCTCTGAGCGAGATCACGAGCGATGTGTAGTTGGTAGAAGAAAAGGAGCTGAAAGCCAATTCTCATATCTATAAACGTTTAAATTCAAGTTGTAATTGTCTCAAACAATGGCAAAAACGTTTCCAAATATATAATTTTAGAGGTGTTTCTCAAAGTTTTTCACTGCGCTGCCTTCTTAAAAAATACAAAAATTGCCCTTGAGATAATGTAGCACGACGGTGGTCAGTCATAGTTTGATAGGGTTTTTGAATCTTTTCTGTGACCCCCATTTATTCAGCAAGCAACTAATAATTTTCACAGCCATAGTTTATTTCGGTTAACTTGCATAGTGCATTTGGTGTTGACCGGTGAATGCATCAAAGTTCTAAAATTTGTTTACCTCTTTTTGAGTTCTTTATTCCATTCAATGGTTTCTGGTAGATCTGTCAGCTATAATACCGCCATTGTTCCCGTGGACGTCTTTCGGTTGATTTGGTAATGGCGACGTATCCAAATACCCCCTAAGTTATAGTTTGTATGTATACATGCCATTTCTGTAACAAAAAGCACTAGTTCTTTCTTTTCTTTCTTCCGTAGAATTAAATTTGAGTTAAAGAATTGTGTTACTATTTTAGGTGCATATTAAAGAATATATAAAATTTTGTCTTTATCTTTTGCACTTTGTTTGTTTTTAAAGTAAATTTTCTTTGTGTAGCGCGATGCGATGTTCCGTACTCTGACTATTCTTTTGAAACCAAGGTAAGTTAATTCCTCTTTGAGACACACCAAGGCGGAACTTTTACGACTCGTGAGTGATCAGGTATTTTTGGAACTTTTGTGACTTACCACTATATTTTAAGTTAGGTACTTGCTCTACTCGACTGAATTAAATTAACAGTCTAAGCTTGTTACATTTATTGACATTAACCGAAGGGTTTTTTTGATGATTTAAAATATAAACCTAACTCTCCAACAAGTAAGTCCTAACTCCGATTCCCATGTCAAGTAGAGGTGAAAAGATGTAATCAAGATTGTTTTTGTAGTGTTTCGTCTAAAGTATCTGTCATTAATAATATTATTTCCAAAGTGAAATTCGATTAACACTAACGATTTTCGCGAAAAGTCAAAAACTTATGGGATTGTTATACACTGTTGAGATGCCACATTTTCTTCTTGAAAAAATGTTCAAATTCAATATTTTGTAAGATAATTGTGTAACTATTAATGTATATTCTATCTATTTATGAATATGACGTTTATATTTCTTTGCGCACTATTACAGGGTATGGATGGAAGAGAAATTGATTTGACGCCAAGTGGACGAATGATAATAGGACAAGGATAAAAAGAAAACGATGAGGGCGATTACAATAAGTGTTTAATTAACATACTTTCAACATTACCTACACAAAATATAATATTTCGAAAAATCATGCTTAGTAAGTTTAGTAAATTCTGTTTCGTAAAATTTTATTAATGATTCAAAACATTCGTATCGTTAATTTTCATCACTTTATATTTGTTCAATGCCACCTTGACTTTGACATCCACTTGAAGGCGTTTCAGGAGTTGCCCAATTTCATCATCATCATTACACTCTGAGCTGTCAGAGTCTTCTTCCTCTTCTTCTGGAGGTGCAGTGATGCTGGGGATGGTCGAAGCGGTGGGAGTTGTGGTAGTGGGAGTTGTGGTAGTGGGAGTTGTGGTAGTGGGAGTTGTGGTAGTGGGAGTTGTGGTAGTGGGAGTTGTGGTAGTGGGAGTTGTGGTAGTGGGAGTTGTGGTAGTGGGAGTTGTGGTAGTGGGAGTTGTGGTAGTGGGAGTTGTGGTAGTGGGAGTTGTGGTAGTGGGAGTTGTGGTAGTGGGAGTTGTGGTAGTGGGAGTTGTGGTAGTGGGAGTTGTGGTAGTGGGAGTTGTGGTAGTGGGAGTTGTGGTAGTGGGAGTTGTGGTAGTGGGAGTTGTGGTAGTGGGAGTTGTGGTAGTGGGAGTTGTGGTAGTGGGAGTTGTGGTAGTGGGAGTTGTGGTAGTGGGAGTTGTGGTAGTGGGAGTTGTGGTAGTGGGAGTTGTGGTAGTGGGAGTTGTGGTAGTGGGAGTTGTGGTAGTGGGAGTTGTGGTAGTGGGAGTTGTGGTAGTGGGAGTTGTGGTAGTGGGAGTTGTGGTAGTGGGAGTTGTGGTAGTGGGAGTTGTGGTAGTGGGAGTTGTGGTAGTGGGAGTTGTGGTAGTGGGAGTTGTGGTAGTGGGAGTTGTGGTAGTGGGAGTTGTGGTAGTGGGAGTTGTGGTAGTGGGAGTTGTGGTAGTGGGAGTTGTGGTAGTGGGAGTTGTGGTAGTGGGAGTTGTGGTAGTGGGAGTTGTGGTAGTGGGAGTTGTGGTAGTGGGAGTTGTGCTAGTGGGAGTTGTGGTAGTGGAAGTTGTGGTAGTGGGAGTTGTGCTAGTGGGAGTTGTGCTAGTGGGAGTTGTGGTAGTGGGTGTTGTGGTAGTGGGTGTTGTGGTAGTGGGTGTTGTGGTAGTGGGTGTTGTGGTAGTGGGTGTTGTGGTAGTGGGTGTTGTGTTAGTGGAAGTTGTGGTAGTGGGAGTTGTGGTAGTGGAAGTTGTAGTAGTAGTGGAAGTGGTCGTAGTGGTGGTAGTAGTACTATAAGTTCCAAAATCGATACCGGTTACCTCTTTAAACCATGGTATGAAAGCTCCTGGACGGTAGAAACCTAAAAGTAATGCATTAGAAACATTATTAATATGTAGGATTCAATGATTCTTAAGAATTATTGTGTGTTATGTCCGTGTTAAATAAATACTTTCGTTTATTTTCTTGTGTCAAAATATTGATTTCAAAAGGAGCCTCCAATTAATTATAAATATTACCTATAGGCCTGCCAACATTACAACCAACGCTTGTAGCAGGAAAGAATTTTGTTATTCCAATAAGGGTTGGAATGCCATCAGAGCCGACGTGCACCAGTGGGCCACCATTATCACCCTGTAATTAGTTAATGAATGCTAAAATTTTTGATTGAAAGGGTTGTCGATTAGGTCCTTCCGAAATAAACAATAATTTCGCTCTTGTCTTTATCAAACTGAAACTTAAAATATTAATTCTGAACTAAAGTTCAGAATATTCAAAGAAAAACTTTATCTTTAAAACTTACAAAGCAAGTAGACTGTGATGTGACGTTGAAGTATCGCGCGCAGATCGTGGTGTCGAAAACGCCACTAGTATATATCCTTTGACACTCATTATTGGTGATTGCACGTAAATAAACCCATCTCAGCATGTCAGAATCGAATCCTAGAATATTTTGAGAAATGGAAAATTATCTTAGAGATCCATCAATTGGTTTTTTTTTAATGCAAAATCAAAATTCATCTGCCTAGCCTTTTTCCTCAATTATTTTGAGGTCGGCTTCAAGTCAAAATGGATTCAGCTGAATACTAGTATTTTATATGGAGCGACTAGCTATCTGATCACCACAACCCAGTAAGTAGGTAACATGGTAGGTACTTCTTGGCAAGGCTAGTATCAGATGTTTTGACTACTGACAATTCGTAACGACTGCCAAAAATATATACAAATTTCGATGGCAGACGGGACCAACAAAGACGACAACCGGGGGTGTCACACCACCAACTCGCAATCTATTGTCTGTTACTGAGAAATCCCTAGTGTAAAACCCAAGTTTAAATTTGGGAATTGAATCCAGGACCCCACACTCGGCAGTCGCGCTTGAGACCACGAGACCAACGGGGCTGCCAGAACCAGTCTACTCATTTGCACAATTCATGAATAGTGCACATTTAATATAGACGAAAATACTGACCAAACTCTGTCCTGCCATGTCCACTCGTGTACACCTGTTCACCATCGTAGTTGCGATACGCGTCAGCACTCGACTGTATCCGGATTGGTTTCACCAACCCTGAACGACGATAAAATGGCAAAATAACGTAAAATTCTACAATTATATTCTTGAACTTACACTCGTACTAGGATTACTAATTTGAAAAATTAAAAACTGTAAGTATTAAATTGTGTTCTGTGTGTTTATATTCTTCTAGAAATTTTAATGTGGGTTAAAGAAGACGGTTTCTATAAAGATGCTTCAAATGAATCTACTTTTCACTTAGCTTGGAGCGAGTCTCTCTTTAGTTTTGCACTTGGGAAAATCACATTCGTAAGATAATTATGGAAAGCATAAAACGCAATTTTATTGGTATTCAAGTGCCAACTGCTAATTCAATATAAAGCTTTTGATTTTTTCTTATTTCTCACCGTTGGTCCTTATGAAATAAAATGATTGCTTGAGAACATTATATCCATGTACTGATGATATAATAGCCGTTTTAAGTCCCTGTTAGTTTGCTTTTTTCAGTTATTTTTTCAAACATTACTAAGCACATAAAACAGGCATAGGCTGGAAATGGAATGAAATATAAAAACTTACAGGTATAAACAACAGGACGCGACAGCTTTAGAAGTGTGACACCGTGCGACTGTATAGCTGTAGAAAGATTATTGAACTTAGGATGATTGTACCATTCCGTGGTCTCGATAATGTTCTGCGGGTTGCTGTCATTAATGTCCACTACGCCAACACGAACCACAGCAAGAACGCGGCTGAAAGAAAAAGAAATTTGAACGTTCAAATACTGGGTTACTTCGGAGACAGTGTTATTTTGTTTATCTCGTTGTTAAGTTTCATAAAATATAATGTTTTATTGATCTTGCTATACGTTAAATATGAGTTCTCAATCCGAAGTAATTCTGTAAAAAGTTAATTTAAATCTAAAATAATCTTCTCAGTTTTAAGATTTTTAACTTACCTGACAGTACAACGCGCAGCTGTAAGCACCCATTCGTTGGATATAATTGAGCCACCACAAACGCGCATGCCACCATTAGAGTTCACCATACGAAGGGCAGCGTGATGAGGGTGCTGACCCGGCTGGGCCACCCATCCTGATACTATACGCGACGACGACAATGATGCAGGTTCTGGGTGAACAAGGCATCATTGTGATAATATAATAATTGTGCTTCCTCGTTCTTATTTTTACTTAAATGATAAATTATATTTGTTAGTCGGTTAAACATAACACTTTTACATGTCAATCTTTTTGGTCATTCTTAAACTAGATGAGTGTGGTATTTTCTAGCTGACTACCCTGAGAAGAAACACCGATACATACCCAGAAATCAAAGTCTCTTTTAAAGCCCATACAATACTGGTCAAATCATATGAGAACCATGTAGGTTAATGTCTGAAGTATTCTTTTGAGGAAAGTACCACACAGATTTGAGTGCACCTGTCCAGACAGTGCAAGCATTTGTCAGATATCGTGTAGCTCAGACTTAGAACAATACCAAAGAAAGGACATTTGGGTAGCCCGCATAAAGAGCTCAAACTGTGTACACACAAACATAGACTTTAACGATGTAAAAAGCTATCTGGCATAGCTTACGTTTTATAAATAATATGAATTTATTAATACTACGGTCTTAAACATGGCTAGGGAGTTTATTATAAAAACGTATACACTGGCATCTACATGAACCACCTATTTTCTTGAGCCTGGTTTTTTGAATAACAAAATTGTGTTTGTTCCTAGTATTAACGTTATGGATATCACTGTTGTGGGCATCTTAAATAGATTAATATTTTTATGTGCATTCAAAAGATTCTCATAAAACTGAAAGGGCATAGTCATTATATTAATCTCTTTAAATTTGTCTCTGGAGGAGTGTCGAGGACTTCATTATTTTATGAATTGCACGAATAGCCCTTTTTTGTAATACAAACACTGACTGGATATCGGTGCCATTTCTCCACAACAGAATGCCGTATGACATTAAACTATGAAAATAACTAAAGTATACTAAACGGGCTGTTTCTAAATCAGTTAAACTACGATTTTTTCTAACGGCGTGCACTGCAGAGCTAAGTTTTTTTGCATGATTTATCTATAATATGGGGTCCCCACTGAAGCTTTTCATCTAAAGTTATGCCTAAGAACACTGTGCTATCTTCGGGTTTTAAATCTTCCCCTTTTATTTACTCACTAGTATTCACTTCTCTAGCATGTGGTAACGTGATCTTTATGCATTTAGTCTTTTTTCTTGTTTAGTAGATGATTATTAATATTAAAACAGTTAACTACAGTTGTAATGGCACTATTAATATCGTCAGTAACCAGCTGCTGACGCTTGAGTTTAAATAAAAGTGATGTGTCACCTATCCTTTAGTTGGTACGGTAAGTCATTAATATAAATTAAAAACAAAAATGGGCCTAAAATTGAGCCTTGGGGGACCCTCATCCTGACTTCAGATCCGGGAGATCTTGTACCATTCACATCGACTCTCTGAATCCTATCACTCAAGTATGTTTCTTAATTAATGTTACATGGAGAACCCAATCGAATGCCTTAGACAAATCGAAAACATGTCCAAAGCACCGCATTTATCTTCCCATGCATTATAAATGTGTTCTAAAACTTAAACACCATCAGTTGTTGAACGACCCCGAGTAAAACCAAACTTTATTATGTAACAAATTGTATTTATTAAAATATCTTCATTTTCTCAAAAAAAAATACTAAAAGTAGGTAGCACTGATATAGGTCTATAATAAGAAGGGTCTGATGTACTACCCGATTTAAATAATGGTATTATTTTACTATATATCATTAGATCAGGAAACTCACCACGGTCAATACAATTATTAAAAATAACAACTAGGATATGCTACAATGTGTATAATGGTTTTAGCAAGGTCAACAGAATTACCCCATAAATCTGCAGTCTTTATGACATTCAAAGAGTTTTGATAATATCATTTGGAGTGAAATATTGGAATAATTCGGCATCACAAACTGGAATGTTTTCTATAAGTAAAGCTTCTGCAGCAGTGGGTGATGAATAAATTTACCTTTGTAAATTTTGTTTTTACTTACCGGGGTTGATTTCATCGTCGATAATGTCTGGTACCACGTTTTTGTATCGCGCTGATACCTGTAATGTGTTAAAGTTTTTTGAAAGTTTTGTCTTCATAGACTTAACGATCAACGAACGAACAAGCCTTTCCTTTTATTCTATCCTAGAAGATTTTATTGGAATATGATGATTTTTCGAAGACAAAAAACAGCCTCTTCATGAATGAGTTTTCTTAATCGGATCTGTATCTACAGTAGAACGGAACAAAGAAAGAAAATCCAGAATAGAAAGTTGGTATTCATTTCAAATACTACAAACGAGACATTCAAATCTAAATAAAAAAAATTGCATGATATCTGCTCTATTTTATGAACAAACAGTTTTAAAACTATGAAACGTATCAGTTATTTAGCGTAAATAGACTTAATTAGCGATCGTTCGAACGCAAGAAATTGAAGCTAAAAACAATACAAATATTTTAAAACTTTTATATTTTTTTAGTTGTGAAATACTTTTTTAATTGATTAAATACTAGCTATTTCATGTGGTTTCACTTCTCTATCAAGAAACAGAACAGGGATGGTGTTTTTTTTAAGGATAACAAGTAGGCTACGAGAATGAGTGCTATGAGTTATGACACAGCGATACTGAAGCTTTCAATCTGCAGAAGAGTTGGTAATCCGATGAGTAGTTTAGATATTAAATGATAAATGATATTTATTTGGAACTTCGTTCCATCCGGGTGTCCCTTGACACCTCTCAAGTTTTTGTTTTGTAGATAGTTTGGTAACTTCTGGGTAGTTGAGGTCAGACATGCGGTCGCTCCATGTAAAGTACTGGTACTCAGTTGGATTCCAGTTAGAATTGAAGCTAGCCCCAATATAGTTGGGACAAGACCAAGCAGATGATGATGATTATTTTGCAGATTAAAATTATGGCGCTTTTTATATCAATATTGGCACGGAGGTCTTTGAAAACATATAGCGACGACACATCAATCTCATTAAAGTTGAAGGGTCGAGTTTGAAGCTTAAAAGAAGAAAGAACCCGGGAAATAGTTGAATACAAAGAGAAAAGAGATTTTGGCTGCAGTGGAACCACCAGCCTGTGTGGTTTCACTGCAGCCCAAAGCTCTTTCCTTTATATATTTCAAACAAAATATTTCTAGGAGTATTTAAAAATAGTTATAATTACTTACCTGAAGAATAGTCAACACGAAAAGGAACAAGACCGATTTCTTGAACATCTTGATTGAAAATGATTTTTTTTTATCAATGAAGCTGTCTTATAACAAAATTGATTTGAATTAAAAGAAACTGTAATCATGGGTATTGTTGAGATAAATATCAAAATAATGTAAAGATAATGCACTTTGTAAGCCTAGATAAAGACGCATTAATGTTAACGTTGCTGCAGACAAAAATATGGAATAGGTTTACAATTTATAAAATAAATACTTGAAAGTTATAAATCAAATACTTGCAATAAATTAACGACAGTTATCGATAATATTGATGATGTTAAACTAAATAAAGAAAATTAAAAAAAAATACAAAAACTGCCCATAAAGTTACTCAATATCCCATTTTATAACACTTCTTTATTTATGATCTACGTAGCAAAACAGTTTCATTGTGTCCTATGCCTACATGGAAATTACCATAATGTAACAGTCTACTCATAACTATTACAATTCATCACATTTTTTTCTATCAGTGAGATAAATAAAATACTGCATGAATCACTTTCGCTACAAAAACACAACAAATGCTACAAACAATAATCGTCCCTTTGAAAACAACACCGTCACTGACCAACTTTACAGTAGAGCGAAAAAAATGACATCAATTAAATAGTAACCAATGTATGGAGCGCTGTAACAACTACCTGAATTATGGCTTAGATTTAATGAATTTAATAAATACTAAAATAAACAATAAAAATAAACTAAACTATCGACTAGCTAAACTCAATCATAAAAAACCTCCCAAAGTCCTCAACTATGTCAGCTGCTAATGTGCCCAAGAAACTGTCAGCATTGCCAAGGTATAAGCCAGCCCTTGGGTCACAGGAAATTTCAACTAGCCGTTTCGAGATTTCTTTTCAATTCAATTCAATTCACTATATTTATTTCAGACTTATTCGGTCCATACAGTGTTAGTAATAAATACATCTTATCATAAATACATCTTTGAAAAGGCTGTGAGCACAAGGCCCCACGGCCCAAGAGTTTCAATCCCAAACGCTTGCAGCCGCAGCGGCAGTGCCAGCATATTACGATGAACTAGGGATTTCCCAATTTCATCGTAATACACACATAATACACATACAACACAGACACACTGCATTGAAAACAATGACATGCCGTCTGGTCTTTTGTCATCGCCACGTGCCAAACCATTGGGTTTTTTTTTACGTTCGAATTCGGCTGGAACGCTGGCGGATTTAATAAATCTCCAAGTACTAACACATAGTCCGATCCACGACCAACAGTTCTATCCCATAGACCGTCATTTTTCGACTTGAGTGGTGTCGTTTGCTAAGGGACATAATGACCCATTGATATAGTCGATGCTCTCGTAGCTGTCACAGATACAATCGCACTTGTCTACACACTGTTACGGGCACAGAAGGGGCGTACCGTTTCCTTATGTTCTTCTTCTTTGTCATTACACTATTGGCAGAATGGTCGTGGTTGTCACATTAGGGGTTGTAGCAGGCTTCACAATCTGTTGCCATTACGCCCGTACTGTAGCTCTTCTTGTACATTCGTGGAGTGGATCATTGAGTTGGTCGATCCAATACATTGGTAACCATTTTTCTGCACAACAAGTCATTCCACTGATGTGTCTTCTCGGCGTGTGATATGTCTAAAGATAGTGAGGATACGACATTGGACGATGAAAGAAACACGCTGCTTGATACCGGTTTATTCGAGGTTTTCTTCTAGAACTAGAAAGAAACACAGACCAAAATTAGTTGACGGGACCTGCTAGGGCCAGAGTTACCAAAGCTTTGGAACGCAAAGAGCATTTGAAGGAACATGGGTGGGTTTAAGTCAATTAGAGTCTGAAAATGGGCCACCCGCTCTGGGCGGAGCGAAAGGAAGTTTGTTGATTTCCCATCCACAAAAAAGGCCTACTTGAGTCATCCTGGGTAATTACTAATCAACAGATTTTGGTTAAAATTATTAGTCGTTCGGGTTATAATAATCCGCAGGAAAATAACCAGGTTAGGTTATTTTTA
>NDFZ01001537.1:0-14164 GCA_002192655.3 Mamestra configurata | reverse complement strand
CTGTTCACTCTGGCTTAGAAGGCAGACGGGTTATAAGTTGAAGGGAGCACAGACCTAGGCAGAGAGCATTATAAATGAGAAGGAGAAGCGCTGAGTACGACTAGTCGGGATATCGACTCAAAGCATTTATTTCAATAAGACCATTTTTACAGGCACTTTTGAATTGTCAAGGTCGGTCGGGCAAAAAGATGAAGCTCTTTGAACGTTCCAAAGCGTAGATCTCTATGGAGAAGAACGTGCAAGAAACTCCACGGACACTCTTTTAAAAATAATATTTTATACAAAGTTATGGTTACATCATTCCCGTTGAAATTATGCATATATGTGAGAACGATGTACAAGACGTGCAGGATAAAAATTCCGGTGCGGATGGTACCCAGCAGTACGTCTGGTATTCCGGTAGTAATTAAGGATGTTATTCGCATAGCATTTGTCTGCCCACCATAAAAACTACTTATGTTAGTGTTAAGAATCTAGCTCTTCAACTACGAAGTACGGATAGAAGAAAAACTTGCTATTAGAGGGAAAACAAATTAATTTGCACTGCAAGCATTCAGTGAAGCAATTACTAAGTAAAATAGGCTTTTTAATTGTGAAATATTAAAGGTCAAAATATTAATATATTCACTACAAGGTACTAACTAAATGACGGACTGGCTTAAATAATTCAATAAAACTAAGGCTCAATTCTCGTTTTAGGAGCAGTTGCATTTCAGTTTGAGAATTTTTTGACAATCAATAGGGAATACGCATGCAATTTTTTAAATTGCAAAATGAAATACTAATTTGCTGTAAACAATTATGAAATATTGTTTTAAATACCACCATCAGCGATGAAGTTAGAAAGAGAGGTCCGATACGAACTTTGACGTCAAATACCATGTTGCCTACTTCTGTTGCCATAGAAACTGCGTCTTCGCGAGAGAGACAGATATTTGATTAAAATAGTTATATCTCGTTTGTTTTTCGATCAATTTTGATTATATTTTCACTGTTAGAATTATATTTTTTGAACTGTAGAGATAATATTTTTTTTCATGTGTATTCCCTATTTGGCTGTATGGAATGCTTTTTAAGTACGAGAATTGGTCTTCTGATACCCAGTTTCTGGTACGATTTCGACACAAAATTAGCTCAACTACACGCAGCCAATTTGCTCGTTTCATAAATAATATTTATTTATTTATTTGTAAGTAGCTTAACCTTTAGAAACGCCATAGTCACGCATACATGACAAGCAAGCGCGTGCCCTTTACGCCAAACGTCACAAATATGTGACAAAAAGTACGGCGAATTTGTGGCTTGGCGTCGCGGGCACGCCGATGCGTTTATGCTCTGGCAATCAAAAGGTTAAACATTACAGTTTTACATGTCAATCTTTTTTGTCATTTTTTAACTAGATGAGGCCGGTGTTCCCTAGCTGAGAAGAAACACTGAAACAAACTCAAAGGCCAAGTCTCTTCTAACCTTTTGAACGCCAGAGCATAAACGCATCGGCGTGCCCCCGACGCCAAGCCACAAATGCGCTGTACTTTTTGTCACATGTTTGTGACGTTTGGCGTACAGGGCACGCGCTTGCTTGTCATGTATACGTGACAATGGCGTTCAAAAGGTTAAAGTCCATATATCAATCGTACTGGTAAAATTGAACTAGTTTAACATGTTTAATTTTGGCACGTGACTTTCGTACCAGAAACTGACTGCAAATTGGCCTACTTCGCTTCTAAAAATCCACTAACCTGGACTTCGCGATATGCCTCTTGAGTCCGTTCTGCAGCTGCTGGACCAAGGTAGTGGCGGCTCGATGAGCTGCTGCCTTGGTGCGCTGCGTCACCGTTGCACTGGCGCGATCGCTCTCCGCCTGGTAGATATTGACACTTTGATTTTTAATGTCACAATGTGCCCACGTTATCCTGGACTGAACATGGCTTCTCAACGAGCACAAATCCTCGGAACGGTGAGGTCGCCAAACCTTGTGAAGCCCCTTTTTTTTTGTAGGATGGGAAATCATCATATGACTTCTTCCGCTCTGGGTGGAGCGGAAGGGCGTGTCAGACTCTTACTGATTAAAACCCATTCGTGTTCCTTCTAAAGCCCTTTCCGTTCCAGGGCCGCGGTGACTCTTTCGAACAAATTCCGCAACCCTGGCAGGCTCTGGCCCTAGCGGGCACCTTGTGAAGACCCTAGGAAGCTTCTGGGCGCAGCTAGGCTGGCAATGTTAGCCCGGTCACCCGGGTACAACGGACCGAAAGAGAGCCTTAGTGCTGAGAGCGGAGTCCCTACTTTACTATAAGGTCTGACCTGGTTGACTCTGTGCGTGGCGTGGTTGAGCATCTCCTGCCAGGCGGGGTCGAGCGTGAGCCCCGCGTTGCCCTCCGCCAGCCGCGCCAGACCCTGCTCCGCGAGGTACACCATCTCGTACTACAAGGTCTGACCTGGTTGACTCTGTGCGTGGCGTGGTTGAGCATCTCCTGCCAGGCGGGGTCGAGCGTGAGCCCCGCGTTGCCCTCCGCCAGCCGCGCCAGACCCTGCTCCGCGAGGTACACCATCTCGTACTACAAGGTCTGACCTGGTTGACTCTGTGCGTGGCGTGGTTGAGCATCTCCTGCCAGGCGGGGTCGAGCGTGAGCCCCGCGTTGCCCTCCGCCAGCCGCGCCAGACCCTGCTCCGCGAGGTACACCATCTCGTACTACAAGGTCTGACCTGGTTGACTCTGTGCGTGGCGTGGTTGAGCATCTCCTGCCAGGCGGGGTCGAGCGTGAGCCCCGCGTTGCCCTCCGCCAGCCGCGCCAGACCCTGCTCCGCGAGGTACACCATCTCGTACTACAAGGTCTGACCTGGTTGACTCTGTGCGTGGCGTGGTTGAGCATCTCCTGCCAGGCGGGGTCGAGCGTGAGCCCCGCGTTGCCCTCCGCCAGCCGCGCCAGACCCTGCTCCGCGAGGTACACCATCTCGTACTACAAGGTCTGACCTGGTTGACTCTGTGCGTGGCGTGGTTGAGCATCTCCTGCCAGGCGGGGTCGAGCGTGAGCCCCGCGTTGCCCTCCGCCAGCCGCGCCAGACCCTGCTCCGCGAGGTACACCATCTCGTACTACAAGGTCTGACCTGGTTGACTCTGTGCGTGGCGTGGTTGAGCATCTCCTGCCAGGCGGGGTCGAGCGTGAGCCCCGCGTTGCCCTCCGCCAGCCGCGCCAGACCCTGCTCCGCGAGGTACACCATCTCGTACTACAAGGTCTGACCTGGTTGACTCTGTGCGTGGCGTGGTTGAGCATCTCCTGCCAGGCGGGGTCGAGCGTGAGCCCCGCGTTGCCCTCCGCCAGCCGCGCCAGCCCCTGCTCCGCGAGGTACACCATCTCGCGGGCGGCGGCATGCGCGCTGTTGGCTTTGTCGTATGCGATCGTTGCTGTTTGCAGGTCTTGTGATGTCTGGAAAGAGATTTAAACAAATGTTTTTTTTGGTTGTGTTCACACAAATGCCTTTGAACATCTATGTATCGGGATTTGGTTTTAGCATCTATACCTACACAATTAACGATGCGGAAACTAGTGAATTACTTCATACAATCCACTTCCCTGGATACCGGATTACGACCGAACAGAGTTGGGAACCGCATAGGGAAAGAGCCACGAGCTACCTCGATTGGGAGGTGGCATCAGAAGTAATAGACAAAGATAAAATAATATGGGCAATCTACACCTTGCCTTTCAAGGCGGCAGGGTTGGATGGTATCGTTCCGGCTCTGCTCAGATGGAGCGGAGACTTGCTAGCTGAATACCTTTTCAAAGTTTTCCGTGCCTGTCTAGCTCACCGCTACATCGCCTTGATATGGCGTGAAGTAAAAATAATATTTATTCCGAAACCAGGTAGGAGCGATTATACTCAACCTAAAATCCTTCAGACCCATCAGCCTCACCTCGTTCTTCCTGAAAACGCTGGAGAGACTCGGGGACAGAAGGATTAGGAACCAAATTTCGCTACTTAAACCTTTACACCCTAACCAACACGCCTACTGCGCAGGCAAATCAACTGAATCAGCACTCTGCTTGCTGAATGCTTTAAAAGTTAAAATCCAACGCTGGGCGCCTTCATTGACATAGAGGGCCTTCGACAAAACAAACTTCGCCAGCATCGGCCAGGCACCAGCCGTGCGTGGCGCAAATGCTTATAGAATGGATTCACAACATGCTCAAACACCGCGCTATTCAATTTACTGCAAACACCACCACACGAAGCATCGTAAGTAGAGGCTGCCCACAGGGTGGAGTGCTGTCATCACTACTGTGGAACCTGTGGAGCTCATCGCAGAGCTCAACGCTAGCAGTCTGTACTCGGTGGGTTATACAGATGACGTAGCAATTCTAATCACGGGGAAATTTGAAGGTGTCTTATGTGACCTCATGAGGAAAGCTTTCAGAATAATCGAGAATTGGTGGCACTTAGGCGTATGGGGTAAGAACCAAATAAACCTATGTTCAACAAAAGCTACAGCATAAAACAACAGAGGAAGAAAGGGATCAGTCAGGAGTCGATGAAGTACGCATCTACACAGATGGCTCAAAAACTCCCTAGACCTCAACATTAACTTTCACCTACAACTAGGAGAACACAGCTCGATATTCCAATGCGAGTGTATCGCCCTAACACAAGCCGCAACAGCCGTAAAGCGTTTAGGGATACACAACTACGCAATTAGATTCGATCTGACAGCCTGGCTGTGCTCAAAGCCCTAGAAAACAAACAAACTAATCTTTGAGTGTCACCGCGCCCTGGAGAGTATATCGCTGTCTAACAGAGTCACCCTCCAGTGGATCAAGGGGCACAGTGGATCCCTAGGCAATGACGCCGCGGACGAGCTTGCTAAGAGAGGTTCCGAGATGGCAGTGCTAGGCCCGTACCCACTCCTTTCCCTACCTTTCTCGCTGTTTCGTACATGGTTAAGCCAGAGATCTACTGTGCTTCATAACAACAAATGGTCACGGGCGACAGACTGCAGGCAGTCAAAAGCAACTACTCAGCCTTTGTCGAAATTAAGGAAGCTTCTGTGCTTCTGGGCGGAGCTAGGCTGGCAAACCTAGCCAGGATACCTACGCACAACGGACCAAATGGTAGTCTAAGTGCGGAAAATGGAGTCCCTACTCTACTATGGCCGCCATGGCTCACATACAAAGACTAATCATTGTATGTGAGCCATGGCGACCGTCACTCTAACCCTCCCACCTCCAAAAGCAGAGAAAGGGTCACATAGTCACAGAGGAGACTTTCAGTCACAGGGTTCTGTGACCCAAAGGATTTGTGTCCATATTTCGGTGACACCAATGGTACTCAATCGTTTCTTCTGCTTCCATGCCTACCATTTGAAAAAAATAATCTTCTATCTTTTGATTGAAGCTGTCCATGCTAAGTCATAGCTCAGTAGAAAGACTTCAGGTGTGTATCTGAAATGCATCTCCTCATTCCACATTTTGCAGATATTTGGTGGAAATAATAATTGGAAATCAGTTGTAAAACTAATCTTTTTGNGCTACATCGCCTTGATATGGCGTGAAGTAAAAATAATATTTATTCCGAAACCAGGTAGGAGCGATTATACTCAACCTAAAATCCTTCAGACCCATCAGCCTCACCTCGTTCTTCCTGAAAACGCTGGAGAGACTCGGGGACAGAAGGATTAGGAACCAAATTTCGCTACTTAAACCTTTACACCCTAACCAACACGCCTACTGCGCAGGCAAATCAACTGAATCAGCACTCTGCTTGCTGAATGCTTTAAAAGTTAAAATCCAACGCTGGGCGCCTTCATTGACATAGAGGGCCTTCGACAAAACAAACTTCGCCAGCATCGGCCAGGCACCAGCCGTGCGTGGCGCAAATGCTTATAGAATGGATTCACAACATGCTCAAACACCGCGCTATTCAATTTACTGCAAACACCACCACACGAAGCATCGTAAGTAGAGGCTGCCCACAGGGTGGAGTGCTGTCATCACTACTGTGGAACCTGTGGAGCTCATCGCAGAGCTCAACGCTAGCAGTCTGTACTCGGTGGGTTATACAGATGACGTAGCAATTCTAATCACGGGGAAATTTGAAGGTGTCTTATGTGACCTCATGAGGAAAGCTTTCAGAATAATCGAGAATTGGTGGCACTTAGGCGTATGGGGTAAGAACCAAATAAACCTATGTTCAACAAAAGCTACAGCATAAAACAACAGAGGAAGAAAGGGATCAGTCAGGAGTCGATGAAGTACGCATCTACACAGATGGCTCAAAAACTCCCTAGACCTCAACATTAACTTTCACCTACAACTAGGAGAACACAGCTCGATATTCCAATGCGAGTGTATCGCCCTAACACAAGCCGCAACAGCCGTAAAGCGTTTAGGGATACACAACTACGCAATTAGATTCGATCTGACAGCCTGGCTGTGCTCAAAGCCCTAGAAAACAAACAAACTAATCTTTGAGTGTCACCGCGCCCTGGAGAGTATATCGCTGTCTAACAGAGTCACCCTCCAGTGGATCAAGGGGCACAGTGGATCCCTAGGTAATGACGCCGCGGACGAGCTTGCTAAGAGAGGTTCCGAGATGGCAGTGCTAGGCCCGTACCCACTCCTTTCCCTACCTTTCTCGCTGTTTCGTACATGGTTAAGCCAGAGATCTACTGTGCTTCATAACAACAAATGGTCACGGGCGACAGACTGCAGGCAGTCAAAAGCAACTACTCAGCCTTTGTCGAAATTAAGGAAGCTTCTGTGCTTCTGGGCGGAGCTAGGCTGGCAAACCTAGCCAGGACACCTACGCACAACGGACCAAATGGTAGTCTAAGTGCGGAAAATGGAGTCCCTACTCTACTATGGCCGCCATGGCTCACATACAATGACTAATCATTGTATGTGAGCCATGGCGACCGTCACTCTAACCCTCCCACCTCCAAAAGCAGAGAAAGGGTCACATAGTCACAGAGGAGACTTTCAGTCACAGGGTTCTGTGACCCAAAGGATTTGTGTCCATATTTCGGTGACACCAATGGTACTCAATCGTTTCTTCTGCTTCCATGCCTTTATGGGCATCTATGTTGGAATACCAGACTGGTGCATTGCCTACCATTTGAAAAAAATAATCTTCTATCTTTTGATTGAAGCTGTCCATGCTAAGTCATAGCTCAGTAGAAAGACTTCAGGTGTGTATCTGAAATGCATCTCCTCATTCCACATTTTGCAGATATTTGGTGGAAATAATAATTGGAAATCAGTTGTAAAACTAATCTTTTTGTCAGATGGTAATTATTTTGTAGCAAACTCCATTGCATCCACGTGCCAACCAAGGGCAGCTTCCAGTTTTGCTGAACTCTTTGTTCCAGGATGACGCCAGAGTTCCATACCATTGCAGCAAATATAATTTTATTGCTAAGCCCCCACTCTATTTGTCTACATCACTAGGCAGCATCTTTCTAACTGTTGAGAATTAACCAGTTTTTTTACTACTTACAATATTAGCCCTAAACCTGGCTTCATAATAAGGCCTGGCTTTATGGACACTGGTGCCCAATTTCTTAGTGAGCTGCTGTATCCGCAGGTGCCCCTCAGCGAGCAGGCGACGGAAGGCCAGCCGTGCCTCATCCAACTCAACCTCAAGGCGGTTGATCTCATCTGTGGCAGTGTTTAGACGCTCTAGTTCAATCTGGAAGAAGAAATTCTTATGACAGTAATTTGCCTCGGCAGCTAGTTCCCTACCACCTGGCTAGGTATTTGCAGTATGTGCAATAGAAAAGGTTTTTTTATTTATTTAATATGGATTTGCTCTTGACTCTAGTCTAGGTCATAGATACCAGAGACAAAGTCGACGATGGAGTGAGCTTACCCAGAAGAAGCCTGTTCACTCTAATTTTGAAGAGATTAGGGTGTTTGTCATAGTTTCAGCTTATCTCTTTAGGAAAAAGTAACTGTTTTAAGTAATAATTTTATTTCAAAAGTTTGACNGGTCATAGATACCAGAGACAAAGTCGACGATGGAGTGAGCTTACCCAGAAGAAGCCTGTTCACTCTAATTTAGAAGAGATTAGGGTGTTTGTCATAGTTTTAGCTTATCTCTTTAGGAAAAAGTAACTGTTTTAAGTAATAATTTTATTTCAAAAGTTTGATTTGACTACAATCACATAAAGTTTAAATTAGATTAAACACTTTTAATGATTTTGACAATTTCTTGTTTATTCTGTCTATTCAAGAGTGTAATAAATAAACAAATTCTAAATTGTTCTTTGGTCTAGTTAGAGTCTTATTTTTATATAGAATTCAAAAACATTAATGCAAAAAAAGCAGTAAGTACATAGGGAAACAGTTTAGTACATTANTCTTTGGTCTAGTTAGAGTCTTATTTTTATATAGAATTCAAAAACATTAATGCAAAAAAAGCAGTGCATAGGGAAACAGTTTAGTACAACATTTTATCAATAAACACTGAAAGCTGAAGCTTTTATTAGTCAGTAAACCTATGAAGGACAACACGTACACAACTCTTTCATTGTTTAATTGCCCACAATTCTGTTGCATAACAAAAACATATGATTGAATCGCAGATTCTTTTCAAATCTCTTTATTCATCAGATTACAACACTTTTGTGATTGAAAACATCCAGATTATCGCTTTCAATTCTTAGGTAATCATGACTAGATAAAACCAGGATGTATTTACGCAAAATACAGTAATCTTCTTTCTAAATTACTTTTGGAAATATCGATTACCCTTACCTGAACGCGAGGATCTAATGCTTCGGAGCATTCAGCGGCGCTATCGTTCATTGTTTCCTCAAACCTTAGGCATTTTAACAAAAGCTAAAGTCAACAGAACCTTTCCTCTTGTTATTACTTTCGTTTTTTTGTAAAATAAACATTATCATCGCTGAAAACAAAAAGAAAAGAAATATCAAATAACTTTGGTTCTTTGATTCAATACCGCCCGCTGCCAGAACACAGATTATAAAATGAAATGTCATTGGTTAGTTTGTTCTGGTTAGTCAATTATCGGGGTTTTTAAATTATGTAGAATCAGCTTTATGTTTGTTCATTTTAGCTCACGGTTTATTTTTTTCTTTTCTGCCAACTTTTCTTTTATTGGGATCATTAATGCACTATCATATTTAAATAACATCTCTGAATTTATTTATTATCTGTTTTGTTTGACAGCTGTCTCTCACTCATTCATTCCCTATTTCGTTTATCGCAGGGTTTGTCATCAATTTGGCAAAGTAAAATTTAACAAAATGGTATTTACTTAGTTTCAACAAGTAATTTCTTTTTATTAGTGTTACAATAGTTAAACTGTTTTAATATTGATTGCAGGCGACTGAAGTTGAGGATACAATCAAGCGTATTCAAGCCCATAAGGGTGTTATGGGAGTCATCATTGTGAATCATGAAGGTTTGGTCGATTTTAACGTATTTCCATGGTTACATTGACTTAATATGCAAGTCTGGTACGTTCTGACCTTATAAGCACCCCAATCAATATTGGATATTCAATGTACCTATCAGTTAAGACAGGATATGATTACCTATGTTTGTATTTCTACTTTCTAATTTCAGGCATACCAATAAAAAGCTCACTGGACAATGCTACATCTGTGCTGTACTCTGGTCTGATTGGTCAGCTCACAGAAAAAGCTAAAAATGTTGTTCGTGAAATGGTAAATATTTATTTTGGGCACTATATTTGATCTTGCTTTTTCATGCATTCACACCTGTCAACAGTCCAATAGTTATTTTTTATCAATTCCTGTTACAGTCATATGCATTCAACACTTAGGTTTGAGCTTCATTTCAAAATCAATCCAAAGTTACTTGTTCAAGTTAATGAATGTAAAAATTGGCACAGAGTTCCCTAAACTCCTGCCCACCCTAATTTTAGCCTGGAGTCGTCCACTGCTCATTGTAGGCCTCCTCTGCGATACTTTCCAGTTCCTCAAACTTATTCTTGTTTTTATTTTGCTTTGCAGGACACAACAAATGAGCTGACATTCTTGCGTGTGAGGAGTAGGAGACATGAGATCCTGATTGCACCAGATCGTGAATTCATACTTATTGTAATACAGAATACTTCAGATTAGGCTCATTTTTCAAGGGGCTTTTACACCACAAGTCTACACAATTGGAACAACTGGGGAAAATAGGCCCAAGTACATTATTATTTGACTAGGTATTCATTCAAATAGATTATGCTACTAAAAAAAAATTGGCACTATGTGTTGGCCCCCTAATATAACACATTGCACTGTAGAAGAACTCAAGTGTCACTAGGTTAAAAATTATTTTAATTTAAGCTTTCATATAATATAAGAATAACTTATTTCTAAAACTTCACAACTGCATTCTGGCTATAAAATTTCTAAAGTGCCATTTTTGTAGTGTGCATTTTGTAAACCTTGCATGTAAATTCAGAGATCAAATTGATAATTGCTTATTGACCGAAGTCCCTTCAGCATTATGCTAAGCAATTTTAGTATTTAATTTTTCCTTCAAGATTAAAATATTTTTAACAAAGTTGCAATTATTTATTAGTGGTAGGGATAACATTATATTATATATACTACTAAACTTGGATTTTTGTTGTTATAAGCTTACTTTAGTTTTGAGTCAAAAATCGTAGTTCTATAGGATTTGTCTTCATAGATTTTTGACTGTGATTTTTTTTAAATTTATGTCATTTATAAGAACACTAATAAATATTTATACACCACTATGAACTTTTGTTGTTCTGTTCCAGTTTCAAATAGACATTTTTAGTAAAACTCACTTCAGTTCTGATGAACCTGGCAAGGATAAAGCATGTGGAGTTGTGCTTTGGAAAGTGACCGAATCTAAAAGAGGGTTTTCAGGAAAATGTCGCCACTTAGGCGAGAGGTCTTTTTCTTTGAAAACCTAACTTTTGACTTTGATGTCAATTTAACTAACGTCGGAAAAAAATAAGCGTTTTGACAGGTGCCTAGACCTAACGCCTCAGTGCTGCCGGCTGATGTACGCCTTTTCAGAATAACCCTCATTGCAAGGAGTGGATCAATCAGATAATCTATTCATGTAAGGAAATGTATATTGTGCACAGGGGTCAAAATGCCTACACTAAACTTGTGACTAGGGAGGGCATGCTATCCGAATATCCGTCAAATTCACTATCCGGATATCATGTTTATTAGTATCCGGATATTTAATCCCAAGTACTTGAGTGGTCCTTGATACCAAATTGCTCTGGAAAAGTCACGTCGACTACAAACTCAATAAAAACCAAATCGTATTTTATCAATGCATCGAATGTTAGTAGGTATATGCTCTGTCACTTTAATTTAGAGGACGAGGACGACACTCGGCCACCAGAGATCAACGATTCCAAAGACTATGGCTGGTTGAGAATGCAAATAACACCCCTTTTAATTATAAATTCAGCAGGATGCAGCACTAGCTACCATTAGGCAACTAGCATGTGCCACATTAGGCAAGAACCATAATAGCATCTCCGCTGGCTGTACCGCCAGCCACTACTACCATGTTCGTCTTATTTTCTTTTCATATCCTTGAATTAATGTTTTCATGAAAACATTGTGACAATGATTTCAATTTATTCGTTATATCAATAATTGGAATGAAATTGTTGATTGATAATATTCATTTTTACTTTTTACGATGACATCCGGATAGTGTTTTGGTAGTATCCGGATTGTATACCCTACTTGTGATCTAAATTGCAGGGTGTATTGATAGCACTTGGTACCTATATTCGATACAGGTTTTTTTATAAAATTAAATTTAAATTAACTGTGGGAGTGTAGTGGGTAAGTAGTAAAAATAAAACAATGACAATACTGTAAAAATATTTTATTCTTACCCGGAAATATTGCCAACATGTACCACACATATTCGGAAACAGCACTTTCCGTAATAAAATAATTTTGTAGGTACTTCTTACTCCCGGCGCTGAGAATCGAACAGAATGCACCCATAGCGCACACAGTTGGTTTCTCAATTAGTTGAAAATATAGTGAAGGACTAATTTATCTGTACCCAGTCCTACACACATGACCCTTTCAGGTTAGTACATGGAAGTGATAACCATTTTCACAAACAATTGATATTGCTCTGGAAATATACATACAAAACACTGATCAAGAAAGCAAAAAAACACCACTTGTTCATAACAAATATAATGGTGATGTTTTTAAGTTTGAAGCGCATCGTAAAGTTTATTTGAATTTAGCTCCTTTAACTGTAGTACGAAGACCCGAAAAAGGCAAGACAGTGTATTGCTCGCTTGATCAGAGTAGTCCATCCCAGTCCCCCTCTTTTGCTGTTAGGCATATATTTAGGCACCTCCACGTGTTTCCCCCACTAGTTTGTAAGCCCTGGCTGGGGGCCTTAAATTCATTTGAGGCTACCACAGGATAGTCCGGTTAAGCAGTAGGTACCCAGCCTTAGTGTGCTGAATTGCGAGTGGTCATCGTCAAAAAAAAAAAAAGAAAGCGTTTCCCCCAACTACTACCCAAAGGGCAGTCGAAACGAAAACGCGTCTTTGGATACGTAGGTACTTACACAATTACTGCTTCTGTTGATATCTTCCATTCAGTTTGGTTTTACCAGCTTCATGGTCGCGATTTATTTATCATTTCGGAACTAAGTTCCCAGTACGTTAATTATGTATTTATATTTAAATTAAATTAATACTTAGTATTTAATCAGTCCGGTCCAGTCTTCAAGCACTTTCGTTTCTCCACGTATTTTATTGCAGTGGGTAGTTCGTACAAAAATAATGTTAAGATTTATACATTTTACATCTGTTCGAATTGAATTCAGTATTGCCTGTATTGGATCCATTGTCTTCTTGTATTAATTAGCTCTTTGTTTTTTAATCTAAGCCTTGAGTTTTTTTTCTTCAATGTGTATTGGAAGTATCCTGAGCTTACAGCATTTAGTTTCCAATGGTTTAGTTTTTTTTGCAAGTCTAAATTAATTCGCATTATAGCGAGGTTGATGGTAGCTACGTGAAATCTGTGACATTTGTTCACTTTTATGGTTTTTCCTTTTGCCAGTGGCATTTATGTTTGGCCTCTCGTATTAATGTTTTATCAACTTAGAAAAATAACGCACAGAAACCTAGTAAGAGTACAAAATTAGCGTGGAGGGATGTCATAGCACTTCAGGAAAACGAAAAGAATGTGGTCGAATTACATTTCATAGTAAATAATACTACTAACATTTTATACATTTTCTTGACGGAAATCGGTCATCAAACAGATTCTAATGACCTAACTTATTACAATACAGTGTTGCTAGTTGTGAGGAAATAAATACCCACATTGCTTTCAACTTTCGTTATTTTAGATTTGTAAAAAAAATGTTTTTTATATAGTATATCAACTACCTACACTAGACAAGCGGTGTTTTAGGGCAGGTCTACCTGGCAAAAAAAAAGTTACCCACTATCTTTCAAAATACAGTGCTATGTGGTGAATCCTGGGTGATACTATATGTAATAGTATCATGCATGCGTTTCCCATATTTTGTGGGTAACGGCGTAGTTATGGTATCACTGAAAGCTATATTTGTGTGCGTTTGAGGAACTTGGACACATACGGCTCACGCACACAAAGAAAATTAAGTGGACACACTTTATCGCTCGTGTTTTGTTCAAGACGCGGCTTCTATGCGTTATTATTCTAAGTTTACAAAACTTGAATGCCGGATTTGATTAGTAAGGACACCGATTTTGCTTTGAGAGTCCAATCAGTTTACCTCATTAGTTTTCAAAAACTTCATTTTAGTTTTTAAAGTTGTCGTTTTACCATTTTTGGGTTGCCATACCAATTGTAAACTATACAAATTAAACATTTATGTTTTTGTTATTTATTTATTTCATAGTCACACAAAAATCGAATACATTTATAATTATTTTCTTGTTCAACATGTTTCAATGTAATATCTTATTTATTTAATTTTTTTAAGAAAGTGCAAAACCTTTTTAGATACTTTTGTAACTTTTACGGCTAGCAACTTTCTGTTGACGTCTACTATCTAGGTGCATTAACGTTAACTAATTCAAAACATGTTGAAGTCGCTTTTAGAATACTAGTATTATTAAAAATTACTTACTAACAAAGATATTTTTTTTAGAAAATTGCTTTATT
>NDFZ01001536.1:0-14160 GCA_002192655.3 Mamestra configurata | reverse complement strand
AAAAAAAAAATAGAAAAACCTTAAAGAAGTTGAAGGTGAAAAACACACTTGGGGTTTTTCGGAATATTGCGTGTTTTCGGCGAACTAACTTTAGGACAACGTGTAAAGAATTTTAGTGGTAGTTAATCCACTAGAAGTAAATCAGTTAGTTAGTACTTCTATTTAGAGTTATCCTCTTTCTAGACCTTCGATATATTCAAATGTAAGTGAATAGTCCTAGTCACTCTCCAAAGAGGCCTTGAGTTCCGAGTATTTACACAATAATACTTATGTCGCATAAACTTCTGTTTACTGTGAGAAATGAATTGGTTTGAAAAATGACTAGGTCGATTTAAATAACTGACTTTTAGACGAAAGGTTCCATACCAAAACCGAGAAATCACTTTTCGTGGGCTTCCTCTTATTACTAAGTTAATTAAATTTATAATATCATTTTTATAATGTTTTGTTTGAGCGGTAACTTAAATTAAACGCTGGGAAATTGTCAACTGTCTATCTATCAAAGTTCATGAGATACAGGCCGCTGAAGGAAAAACGGGCGGACTGCAGAAATCTTTTGAATTTGGATAGGATTTATTGTGTACAAAACGACTTTTTCATAACATACCGAGAAATTATAATTAATAAAGATTTATTACAATCTTATGGAGTCTGCAATAAACGTACAAAGGCAAAAGAAGTAATTTTAGTTCAACGAAAGACGTTCTTAAAAGTTTTTGCTTCGGTGAAAAATTGGTGGACTATAAAACTCTGTTCAATAGAAAATAGATTATTTACGGGCATTGCTTTGTAGTATTGAAACTAAGAATAGGGTTATTTTTATAAATAAGCCTGTTTAAATTGAAGATGCGCTATTGAAATGCATTAGCAGCAATTATGTTATTCCTTGCTTATAAGTTTTTTAAAGAATTGGAAAGACGACGCGTAGAATTGCGATCAGTGCTAGGAACAGTAGGGCCAGTACGTAAAATTTTGAATCACCAGTTATAATTTAAATATATTATTTTATAAGCAGAGTGCAATATTTTTTGCTTTTGTCTACTCACTTTAATAATTATAATATTTTTTTAAATAGTAAAAATAATAAATAACCTTGCGATTATTCACATTTTTACTTGCTACTGACAAACAGCATGCACTTTAAAAATATATATATTATTGGATTCGTTTTGGAAACGGGAACTTAAGGTTCCAGTTGAATATTAAAATTAATTAATTATTATTGTTAGACTGATGCTTTCAGTACAGTTATAACACTGACCTAGTTTTCAATTATTATGTTATTGATAGGTACATATTAGATTAATCATCTTGAGACCACCAGTGGACATCAAGGTGAAACATCAGTAATAATGCGTGGAAATTGGTACTTGTGTGGGTTATCTTGGAGCTGAAGCTTATTTTGCATGGAATAAGTAAGATTTATTTCAAAGTAACCACTATCCCTTAATGTTTGTACAGTAAAAATGATAAGCTTATTTTAGTAAAAGGTTTTAAGAACCTTTAAATATATTAATTACTAAGCTTGAAAAAGACGGTAGATCGAATTTTATTTTCTCTCACTTATCTTTAATTGGCACAATTAATTCGATACTTATTTTAAAATAATTTTGAAGCATATTGATTAGTTGGTTTTCTCATTATTACTTGCAGCGGACTTTTCATGTTGAAAAAATGGTGTGTTGTCTAATAATTTTCATTCATTTCCATAAAGACTTACCGTATATTTATCGATCCTTGCATTTTCACGTTCAAAACGCCCTGTTTCTTTCAAATTCACAATATTTCTAGCACTTGTAACAGCCATATTGACGGATGAAATAATGTTTATGGTAAGAAAAATAAAAACAACAAGATCTGTCACTTTTCGCGCGCAAAACCCGGGTGCGTTCCGTCTCCCAGCGTTCCTCGCGCCGAGATTCCAAATTCGAATGGTTGCGAAACTCGGCGCTTCTTTTATATAAAAGCTGTACGTATCGTTCTAGCTAGACATGAGTTGCGCCCCCGCGCTCTCGTCCCTTTCATTCTCTATTCAGACATAGACTATGCAAGCGAACGTACTCTTGTCCCACTTTAGTAATTGTTTTATCTAAACAAACCCAGCAGGCACAGGATACGTCTGGATGTACTGAAATATGAGACTGGATCTAATGAGATGTTATCTAAGACGTTCTTTAATTATTTTAAGTGCACCTATTTATTTTCATGTCGTGTTCGCTATTTGTTTGTTTTCAAAGTACGCGCTTTTAAATAGTTCTTATAACCTACAAATACCTAAATAAAAACTAGGTAACAATAAATTTTATTTGGAATGTTATAGATATCCTTCCTGAAGGAAGAATTTCTAAAATAGATATTTCGTTTTTCCTTCGTCGTGAGTCAATGTATTCTGGCTCAAATATTAAGTAACTCTATTAATAGAATATGAATAGTAACTTTTTGTATAACTTTTCTCATTAACTGCAGTTTTTTTAATTAAAGTCTACGATTACCCAATTAATATTAGTCATAGACAAAGTGATTGGGAAACAAAGCGTTGCACAACTTGATAGACCAAGGATCCCTTAGGACCTAAATACCTAATTTTATATAATTATTCTGTTGACGTATGAATGAAACATCATTGAATAATTCAGAAACTGATTATTTTCCAAAGAGGGATTTATTACAAAATTGCAACGAGCATGATATAATGCAGTTCTACACGCAAATTGTTTGTTAATTTTATTTAAATTTATCACGAGTTTTTTTAATTATATCGAACATTTGTCAGGTAATTGTGTATCTATTGTTCTTCACGAATAACGTCATTATGCGAATAGAACAACAAACATCACGCTTCTATTCTCCCAATGGACAGGTTTATGGATGTATTGATGTATCGAACAGGCTTCTTGAAATGAAGTAGGCACAAAACCAAACTCTGAGCCATTTAGACATTTAATCTGCCCAGCCTTTTAGTCTAACCGAATGAAGGAACCAGTATTTTGGAGCGACTTCTTATCTAACCTAAGCAACCCAGTAACTGGGTAACACGATATATCTTGGCAAGAATCGATATGCTTTAGTAAAATTTATTGACTTCTGACTACTAGTAACGACTAGTTACCGTGCTTCTTAGAAATACCTGTTTGAAAAACCCCAAAATTAATAAAAAAATCATTAAAAATTAAAAAAAACTGTCCGGTTCTGAAAATGGTTACAGTTGTCATCAAGAAAACTTGACAGAACGCCTTAATAACTATGTAAAGGACATTTATTTTTACGTTAAATTTATTTTAGGAACCTACCCACACAAAATGATGCATATTACTTACATAGTATCAATACGTGTTTACATCATGCATTATTCATTTGCTAATAAATCACTAACTCTGCTAATGGGCACGCGAAGGCATTCATCGGTTGTTTTGTTAATGAAGCATGTACTAGTCTACCAGTTACACGGAAAAGACAAAGGTATGCTGAAGGCAGCATCGTACTAATTAGGTTATTAGGTGTAATTGTGTACATATGTACCTATGCACGCTGGAAGATCAGATCAGTCGAACCACTGTGAAATAATGACGGTATTTTTCCAGTTGGTTGAATTTCAGCAGGTAAGTACTATTGTTTCAATAAACTGAAGAAAATAAAAACATGAATTCAATATCACTTTTTTGCTTAATCAACAGTATTATATAGCGTAGTGTAACGTAGGCTGGCGTAGCGTAGCGTAGGCTAACGGTGCTTAGCGTACTTTGCGTAGCGTGGCGTAGGCTTACGTTGAGAAGGGCTATAACGACGTATGTAGTTTTTTTAGGGTTCCGTACCCAAAGGGCAACCAACGGAACCCTATTACTAAGCCTCCATGACTGTTGCTGGCTGTATCTCAAGAACCGTAATAGGTAGACAGTTGAAATTTTCACAGTGTGTATTTCTGTTGCTGCTTTATCAACACAATAAAAATTAAATTAAATTAAAAATTAAAGGGGGCTCCCATACAAGAAACGTGTTTTCTCCAGTTGGAGGTAAGGAACCCTTCGAGTGAGAGTCCTGACTTGCACTTGGCTGTTTTTTTAAGTATAGAAACGGTTTAAACTTTGAACCACTAGATATTGCAAATATTAAATCCAGCCGGTATCAGGAACAAAAAAAAACAAATATACCAACATGATTGATTGAACAAAGGAAATTGTTTATGTAAGTCAATATTATTTAAAAAAATTACATCGTGTATTTAAGTAACTTACGAGTACTTTGCTGTACAAAGATAAGAGTACACAAATATGATAATATTTTACATACGTGCATAATGTTACAACTATGCTAATTACAGCTGCTTATTGCCTAGTTTTTACTCCACGGTCTCGATAAAAATGCGACAATTTTTGTTTAGTTTTTGCCCGAGGTAATTGTGACAATCATCTTCTAAACATGATATAATTATTAAATAGTTCCGTGAATCTAAGACGGCGCATAACTAACCAGCCAGTCTGTTCTGTAAACAAAAAATATAACCGACTTCCAAACAAAAAAACAATAAAGTATAAAATAAATTTGTTTTCGGAAGTCGTTGTTTTTCGTGTTTTCTTCGTTTTTTAACACCGACTTCCGAAATTAAAGTTATTTTATACTTTACAGTTGTATTATTTGTAAATAAGTTTTTAATTTTACGTTTTAAAGTGCTTTATCATTTTTCGTAATTCGTTAATACCACTGGAAAGTCACAGGAAAGCAAAATACACAACTTCGTTAACTTGGATGACATATTTTTTCCAGCTATTTTGATTTAAAAATCAAACTACTCAACCGATTTTAATGAAATTTCTATGGAACCAATCGGAAAGTACCTGTATCCTTTCACATTTTTTTTTTCAAATCGATTCACAAATGACGGAGTTATGAGGTAACAAACATTTAAAAAAAATAACCGAATTGAGAACCTTTTTTTGAAGCCGGTTAAAATGCCGTAAAAATAAGTTGATTTGATTTTGAAGTGAACTGTCATGTCACTTGGTGCTAGCACCCCTCAAACACATTAACATCTCGCATCACAATTTTTCACGATGAGATTTTCCGGAGCACTGCAGGACCTTAATAATAATATAATATCTTAATAATCGTTTAACTGGCAGAGGAGAGGGACACTTGACTGACTCTAACAAAAATTTGCACTTAAAGTGCAAATTTTCATCAGCAAATGGATGGAAAAATAGTTTTAGAAAACCCTAAATATTATTAAACGACCCATCCAACGACACCCCACAGTATAGGGTAGACGATAAAAAAATTTCATCGCCACTTTACTTGTGGCCCTAAAAAAATGTATTTCAAGATTTTATTCTACCACTTTGTGGCATGATTAATATGTTGACTCATACCAAATTTCAACTTTCTAGCGCTAAGCGTCTCTGAGCTAAACTGCGGACGAACAAACAAACAGACAGACAGACGGACATGACGAAACTATAAGGGTTTCTTGTTGACTATGGAACCCTGAAAATAAATAAATATAAACGTTATTCAAACTAGAACGTATATTTACTAAAAAAAAATAACTTAATAAAGTACCAGCTTTTTAAGTTACAATCTTTAGTAGAATTATCGAAAGGTGGGCTCTAGAAGATTGTTAAAACCCAAAACCGCAGTAATATTGTGCAAAAAGTTAAATAAGTGGATAAATAAGGTTAGCTGTCATGTGATAAACCCAACTTCCTTGATTGTATTTTCAATTGAATACTAAAATAGGTACAAGTTAATAGGTTACGTTAATCTTTTGTGGTATACCATTATGCCCACCACTTTAAAAATAAATGCATATACTCATATTCAAGTCTATTCTAAGATAATGAGAAGATAACTTCAATTTATATTAAAAGTTATCATATTAAATAGAAATTCTAAGGTGCGTTCCAGCGTTAAATTAAACTGCAACTTGAAGATCGTTATCAAGGTAGATCATAAACAGGCATAACAACTAGTATTTTAACGTGGCTTCAGTTCTGCGACCTATCCCCCAGACAATTTCGTTGAACCATTGGCCTTCCGCCTGGACACGCGTTGCCTAGGCCGACATGAAGCTCTAGACAGGTTACATTCTATCAGCGGTAGTGTGGCGAAGGCGATTGTCACAACGTCAATTTTTTATAGGATTGAAAAATGTCACGTGATCAATCCCTTATATCACGCAAAACGCAAACGGCATACAGCGCCCTCCGGGTTCAGTATGATAATGCCTTCAGGATGTTGTTGGGGCTTCCACGTTACTGTAGTGCGTCAGGAATGTTTGCCGAAGCACATACTGCTGGTTTCAACACCATACTGCGAAAAAGGATTGCGTCCATAATGCGCAGAGTGCGTGGGAGCGTCAACAGCATTCTGGGGTCATTAGTGATAAGCCGTGTTGCACCATCGTGGCGCATTGGGTGCATGTACATGTGCATGTACCCGGTGCGTCAGGTGAGTGCAACAGATATATGAATTAAAAAGAAAAAAAAAACTTTTTATATTTGTGTACTAACATAGCTTATACGTTTTTATAATACTTACTAACAAAATATGGATCAAGGTCTGAATTAAAGTTTTTATAATTTTTTTTTTCAATATTTGTATTTAGGTATTTCGACAATCGCCATCTCGAATAGAACGTCATGTTACGTCTAGCTAGAGTCTCTGGAAGACTTGAAGCAGACTTGGGTCGGCCGCAGCAAAGACAATCTACACAGGCAGGGTTCTCGGATGGTCACGATCTACAGTGTCTATGCGGCGTCTTTTCACAGACCATGGCCCATGTAACATTTCATCTTGCGCTGCATGCCTAGACGCAGTTACTTGCACACGTGGGGACATAATGACTCCTGCCAGAGTTGCAGTTGCTTTTTCAGATATAAAATTTGTACAAACATACATACACTTAAACAAATAATTTTACCTTTTTATTTTTGAGTTTAAAATAGATTATTTTATTTTAGACTATCTTTTGCTGCGACTTCGTACGCGCATATCCCATTTTCCCGGTTCTCATTGATAACCCCATCCATTTGAGAAAACCGCATGAAAATCCGTTTAGTTGTTTTTGAGTTTATCGCGAACAGACAGACAGACAGACGCAGCGAGGGACTTTGTTTTATAATATGTAGTGATAAGATTTGTTTATGAGTAACGATTTCTTATTTATAATCGAACAGCGATTGCTTCTGATTTTCCGCGCATCCTTTGCCATAATGACACTGCAGGTATGTTATAAACTCTTAAGTAGGTATTGTTTAGGAGACAGAGTACCTATGTAATGTGATACATATGGTTGCTTAATAGGAAATGTTTATATTTGTTCATAAATGAAAATTTAAAATAAAATTTGAATTATTGCAAACCAATTTATTACTGTCGTATTTCTATAAGGTTCATATAAATATTATTTAACTATCAGTTCACCCAGTTTTTCCTTACATAAAATATTAACTTCGTCCCCGACATCACAGGTAAGTATCTATACGGTATACCTGTACCCTGTAGGTAGGTAGCTTACGGGGTAAAGATAATTATAATAGAAACAACTGAAAATCGAAAATGTGCTCATTGAACTCATCATTATAAACAACATTCTTCCGGGACGAAAAAAAAAAAGCTTTTTCTACCTTTTTTCGAGTTAGGCGAATACAAATGCATGGAGCAGCTGATTTTATTAATTTTTCCTTTCTTAGCCTATTGTGTCCCACAGCTGGGCAAAGGCCTCCCCATATCCTTCCAGACATTCTTTTCTTATGCCACCTCGAACCAGCCTTCGCGGTGTGCATCCAAATCATCTCGCCACCGCTTTCTATCGCCTCGGCGACGCCGTCCATCCTCTTGCACCCATTCCGTGGAGACTTTTGCCCAGCGGTCACTATGCATGCGGTTGGTGTGACCCGCCCAGTCCCATTTCAGCCTGGCAGCTTTTTTGCCCACGTCAATGATAACTGTTTTGGAGCGCAGCGTGGTGTTCCTCACTCTATCAATTCTTTTTAAACCTAAAATACTGCGCTCCATTGCCCTTTGACATACCCCAAGGCGGAACATGTGTGATGTGAAATAGTTAATAAATTATGCATTGTTTTTATTATTCTCTGTCTACAACTTTTGATTAGTTCCACGGTAATCTGCGGTGCACCGCACATAAATTTTCCTTAGGTAATTATGAATTCTTACTACCATACAATACAATTTGGTAATTGTAAGTACCAACTGTAAGTTGGTACTTACAGTTCTGATTCTATTTATACCATAGTGGAATAATACAACGGCACAAAAAGAACTAAAGTAGTCAGATAATTACTAAATTGAAATGTCGTGTGTCATGTCAGGTTGTCGTTTCCTGAGGTTGACGGGATTACAATCACAGGATGATCATGAACTGTGTCATATATGGAAACCGTTTGCTTTCTTGCAACTATATAGCGGTGGTTAGAAAGCTACTCATAATATCAATCCACATCCAAATCGTTATTATAATGTTCAAAATGACTGGTTAGTTAAACGAAAGTTTAAAAAATATTGCATTTTTACATTTTCATTTCTGCAATGTACTTTAGAAATCTTCTCGTCCATCAGAACCTTTAGAAGTCTAGGAAGTAAACGACAAATTATGAATAAAAATACATACACACCAATTAAAATTGAATAAGACAGAGAAAAACTAGGACGGTTGGTACGCTATATGTGTGTTTTGAAAATTATGTAAAAGTTATTCAATTAATAAGAAATCGCAAATCTAAATTTATAAAACAAAGTCAAGTTAGTTACACCATTTGTAACTNACTTACAGTTCTGATTCTATTTATACCATAGTGGAATAATACAACGGCACAAAAAGAACTAAAGTAGTCAGATAATTACTAAATTGAAATGTCGTGTGTCATGTCAGGTTGTCGTTTCCTGAGGTTGACGGGATTACAATCACAGGATGATCATGAACTGTGTCATATATGGAAACCGTTTGCTTTCTTGCAACTGTATAGCGGTGGTTAGAAAGCTACTCATAATATCAATCCACATCCAAATCGTTATTATAATGTTCAAAATGACTGGTTAGTTAAACGAAAGTTTAAAAAATATTGCATTTTTACATTTTCATTTCTGCAATGTACTTTAGAAATCTTCTCGTCCATCAGAACCTTTAGAAGTCTAGGAAGTAAACGACAAATTATGAATAAAAATACATACACACCAATTAAAATTGAATAAGACAGAGAAAAACTAGGACGGTTGGTACGCTATATGTGTGTTTTGAAAATTATGTAAAAGTTATTCAATTAATAAGAAATCGCAAATCTAAATTTATAAAACAAAGTCAAGTTAGTTACACCATTTGTAACTCAAGAACGGCTGGGCCGATTTTAATGATCTCTGATTAGAAAGAAGAAGAATAGCAGAACAACTATTAAAATATTGGAAAAATTCACGGAAAAAAAATTATGAGACTGAGGAGAAAGTTGACATTCAGAGCCGCTGCTGGCTCAGTGCTACAGATTCATATGTACCAGGAGACCAGAAACATGTCGAAGTATTTCCGGGGTTGGGAATATGAGCAGTAAAGATTCACAAGTACCAGGAGACCAGAAACATGAAGATCTATTTCCGGGGCAGGAATAGATATTTTAAATTCGCTATGAGCTTTAATTTCTCACTGGAGCCAGTTCTAAATTTCACGCAAACGAAGGCGCGGGCAGAAACTAGTATTATTTATAATCACCCCGACACCGTCGACATATTTCCGTGTTCAGTAACACAAGTAGGACTGCACCTGTAGTGTGACAAGTCGCATCACCAAGCCGTTGTATTTTGAACACACACAGCCTCTCTGTAAACCCTTCATTAGAAATGAATTTAAGAAATCATCAACACGACGAACAAGAATAAATTAATCATGAAGAGTTGTAAAGCTGTGTTGATGAACAACATTCGTCTAGTTTTAATTGAGGAGGAAGCCAAAACAAAGGCATGGAAACATACCAAACTAGTTGAGATAGAACCGACTAGAATCGGCCTAAGTAAGTAGTTATCGGACTCAATTATATATTTGCAAAGTCACAAAAGTGATGGCTGTTTCTTTTAATGGCGCGAATCGATTGGCCACCAGCAAAAACATCACGTTTTAAGCGTAGAACTAAAAATAAAAGCAACAGTTTGTGAATTGGTTAAAATGAGCCTGTTTTCAATCATAAAGAAGCGAACGCATTGTGTTGGTGCGTCGAATATTAAACTAATTGGCAAAGATTGGTTTGTCAATCATTTTACTATTGTTTGTCAATAGTAATTGACACTTTTGTTTTAAACATAAGGCTTTTGGCCTAAACTGACAGGCGTTTTACTTACGCCAATGAACTACAGTATAACGATTCCCATAACGTCTTTTAGCCTTTTCTAATGAGACAGTATTGTGGTCATTTGTATTTCAGATTTTGGCTAACAAGAAACATATACTCCTCGTCGGTACTGAGTGAAAGTCTTATAGCTGTGGCAAGTATCTAAGTACTTACTAGGTCTCTGTCATGTCAGAAGGCAAAAATGATTACTACCCCATATGCAAAAGCTATCATGAAACAGAGAAAACAATTTATTTCGCTTTCACAAACTGCCAGCATCCGTTGATTACTCTCATGTTTCTATCTGCTATGTTTGTGCAACTATGTATCTATCTGAAAGCTCTTTCATCATGCTGAAAGCGGGCCCGACCTCCCCTTTCACCTCACTCCCGTCCCGAGTTGTAGAAGTGCGAAGTATGAATTCAAAATGGAGTAGGAATTGAATCTGACATAATGCACCTTGCATGGAGACCGCAAATCGGCAGACGTCGTCTTACGGAGACACACGCAGTATTTATCAAATCTGATGCATTTTTGACCGACCTTAAAAAGGAAGAGGTTCTCAATTCGGTTGTATGTATTTTTTTTGTGTGTGTGTACATACCGATTTGAAAAAATCTTTTTTAATTGAAAGGATATATTTTTCGATTGGTCCCATAGAAATTTCATCAAAACCGGTTCTGAAGTTTGGTTTTTTAATCAAAATAGCTGGAAAAAATATCTCATCCAAGTAAACGAAATTGTGTATTTTGCTTTCCTGTGGCTTCCCCAGTGGTGTTGTTAGGTGTTTATTTACAAAAAAAAACAACCGACTTCCAAAAAAAAACATTACTTACAAAGTATAAAATAACTTTAATTTCGGAAGTCGGTGCTTGTGGTTGTTTCTTCATATTTTAACACCGACTTCTGAAATTAAAGTTAAGTAAGTAAGTATTTATTCACAAAAACATAGCACTTTGCACTGTATACATTGCTTGAATAAAATAATATTTACATATGATGCAATAGTATAGTATCTATCTTTGGGGCATTGTTGCTTAGGCACGGCTCGGAAGAGATCTAACAGTTGATTGTCTGACTAACACCCGGATTCTGGAAAGAAATGCGTCACGAATCAAATGTAAGTTAAGTCTCTCGAAAATTTTAATTAATTCAATCAATCATTGCAACGTGCGTTTGACAATTTGACTGTGCTAATGTTTATGATTACATGGAACAGAATCTGGTAAAATAATCTAACTTTTCTATTGAAATCACTTTAAATGCAGGTATTTTTGGGTTGCAGCTAAAGAACGAATCGATATTATTTCATTACAAATCCTGGGTGGCCAGCTTGTCAACCTCGTTAGGTACCTGACTTATCTTTCAATACAATAAAACTGATCTAGTCAATACGCCTGAGTTGTTAGAAAACCTTGGTGACATGTCATGTATTGGAGTTCCGGAAGGCGGAAGGACTTATCCGTCAATCTGAGATTTATGCCTCATCTAATCTGAGACAATTATGCAGACATGAGCCTTATAAAGATAGCTACAATCATTTGTCTTTCTTATCGTTTCATAGTCCGTAGGTACTTGTTTCCACCTTTATTCAGTGTATGTTATAATGAACTTCCGTGGTACGAGAATTAATAGGAAATCTATCATGTCTCATTAGCTATTGTTGCTTACAATCTGACAAGGTTTTTATCGGCTAATAACTTGCTTGTGTCGATGAGTTTGCAGGTTGATTCAAGTCTTTATGTTTTTAAAGTGTAATTAAAGTGAGTCCTCGTGTTGGTTGGATTAATAATCTCGTGTCAATCCAGAATAAAGCGGTTTGATGATGGGTTAATACTTTAGCCAAGCTATCATCTTACTTATAGTGGATAATCCCTTATCCTGCATTAACTCATCATCTGCCGAGCTTTTATCAAGTACGGCGTTTTAACTAGATGCAGCTGAATACCAACAGCTTCGTTCCCGTAGCCAAATCCACTGGAATCGAACATTTTTCTGGAGATAAAAAGTAGCCAATGAATCGAACAAGAAATGGTAATCTCTTGATCGTTCCTATAGTAGACAAACAAAGGACACTATTTGTAAAATAAGATAGAGCTCAGCATGAGCTATATCCTACTAATATTATATATGCGAAAGTTTGTGAGGATGGATGGATGGATGTTTCTTACTCTTTCACGCAAAAACTACTGAAAGGATTTTGATGAAATTTTGCACAGTGGTAGATTATAGACTAGAATAACACATACGATACTTTTTATACCGGGAATATGTTCCCTTGGGATAATTTTCAGCAATCACGCGGGTGGAGCCGCGGGCGGCAACTAGTGGAAAAATAAAAGTACGAGCACATCAGTTTTCGTAGCTCCCAGTGTGTTTCTCATTTACATTCCGTGTTTCACGTGTCTCGCATCGCCGAGCGCAGTGAAAACATCCCCCTGTGCCGCTTGCATAGCGGTGGAGTTCCCCGGAGCAGTTGCTTGTTGTTTGTTTTCATATTATTTTCATTATAAACTTTAGGTAGTTGTACTTAGTTAGGAGTTATAGCCGCTTGAATAAAGAAGTTCTGGATATGTAAGGCCAAAGCCCCAGATGCGGAGTAATTGTGGGATCTAGTTTGATTTTGTAGTTAGAAGTTCGAATCATTCGGCAGTTTCGAATCCAGATGATGTAGTAAATATGTTACCTACTTCTCGTTGAGTAGTTTTTTTACTGGGTAAACCATAGAGATTTTTTTATATATCTATGGGGTGAACGTACATAATATACTTTTTTGTGTCTTTCTCCATGTTTCTCTCGGTTTTTAGGTTCTTGTGTGTACTTAAGTCTTTAGTTTTTTTAATTACCTATTTTGAAGAACGAGCATGTTTTCTTTCGGGTTTTTTCATACGGAACCTTATTTTTTACTGGTGTAGTTAATATAATATTATGTTCTGTTTACGGTATAATGAACATGCAGAGGGGTGGTGAGAGCGCCTCGTTATATCATGCAACACCGAGGAATGAGCTCGTCGACGGTTTTATTATTAAACCACGACATTCACCTACATTTTGTACTATAGTAGGTATATAACAAAGTTAATATGCGTTATACTTATCTATACTAATAATAAAGCTAAAGAGTTTGTTTGTTTGAACGCGCTAATCTCTGGAACTGCCAGTCGGATTTGGAAAATTATTATTGTAAATGATAGCCATATTCATGAGAAAGGCTATACGGGAACGGGTAAAACTGGTTATGCGCGTACGATGTCGGGGGCAAAAGCAAATGAAATTGGNCGGATTTGGAAAATTATTATTGTAAATGATAGCCATATTCATGAGAAAGGCTATACGGGAACGGGAAATTCCTACGGGAACGGGTAAAACTGGTTATGCGCGTACGATGTCGGGGGCAAAAGCAAATATATGTATATGGGTCGAAGTAAATGACAATTTCATTTACAGTAACTTTTTCAAGTTTCTTATCATCTCGATACCTTGATCCTAATGGCCGATATAGGAGTTTCTTGGTTTTCTTATCCTGTACCTATTGCTTTGATCACTCCCGAAAAAAAAATATTTTTTTCATGGTCAGTTGTCGATGGTCAATTGTTTTTTGTTTTCATGGTCCACAAGTGTCTAGTATTTTAGATGTGTTTGTTTTTTTATTGTATTTTATATGTTTCCTCTCGCTTTCCTGCAATGTGTGGGAGTGATGAAATGGTATGGAAGTGTGTTACAGGAAACCGAGAAAGCGCGCGCTATTTGATTTGACCAATGCGCGCAGTACCAACTGACAGCCAGCTCGACCAAGTTGGCTGTCAGTTGGTACTTTTAATGTTAATGTTGCTTT
>NDFZ01001535.1:0-14153 GCA_002192655.3 Mamestra configurata | reverse complement strand
CGGTGGCATAACTATTTCAGGTAAAGACTATTTAATGTATTCTAAAAACTAGGGGCCAATGTTTTTTTAGGCTAGAAATCTTAAAAAAATGGCAGGTTGGCTTGTTAAANAATCTTAAAAAAATGGCAGGTTGGCTTGTTAAAGATTTGTATATGCCACCGGATAATTGCAAACTACGTAAGATTAGAAAATATCTTGAGAGATTGTTAACTCTCGATAAATTGTCAAATTAACATTTTTGTTCTACAATTATACGAATCAAAATCTTGTGTTCTATAGTATCTCCGTGCCGTTCCGTGAAATTGTGAACTAACATAAACTGGCGACCAATCAGCACACTAGTCTACAAATGATTTGTTTTGGTGTGATAGTTAAATTGGAAACTTGGCCCCTTGGTTCATTTGACAATTAATCGAGAGTTTATAATCTCTTAAGATATTTTGTAATCTAACGTAGTTTGCAATGATCCGCTGACATACACATATGAATTGGCAAACTGCCACGAAATTTAAATATTGTTCAAATAAAAAAAACTGGCTTTTGTAAAATCAGCCCTAAATTGAACTTTCACAATGATTAGTGGCCACTGCTCACTGAATAAATTCAAAAATAGAACAGTAATTCTGGCGATCAAAACAATGAGTGAGTGTTTCTGTGATTCCATAGCCCATAGACAATTTGTTTTATCGGTTTAGTGACGTTGTTATATATTTTGATAGAACCAAGGTGGACACGAGCATATCGTTCCCGCTGCGCTCGCTGGACATGTCGCGCTTCGTGCTCAGCAACGTGCCCGACACGCGGCGCTCGGGGCTCGGACACAACCTGTACGACCTCGCCGCCGTCATCGTGCACCATGGCTCGGGGTGAGTGCGCTACTACGACTTTGCTTATGCGCTTCGTCGATCATCTGCTATCTTCAGGATAAGAAGACGCGATGATGTTAAACCGTCCATACTTTAATATTAAAAATGCGAAAGTAAGTCTTACTTTTCACGCCCAAGTGCGGTTCCGTTCTGCGTCCGATCCGAATCCGGGAAAATACGTTACGAAGTAGCTATAGAACTATTTGTATGGTAGTTTACGCACTAAATCCGACTTCATCCGATTTCTCTCCGTCATCTGTGAGTCTCCGATTCGCAAGAAATATATTAATATTGTTTTCGCATTACCTCGGATTCAAATCTGGCACATCCGCGCCGCTCGCTAGCGGGGCGGGGCGTGGGGTGGAATATCCGAATTCGGTCCGAGTTTTACGTCTGTATTTTTACGGATTCGGATCGTATGCAGTGAGAAACTGCTCTAACGGTGGAACGATTCACATGAAACTTGACACACGGGTGGACCATGGCCTGGATAGAGACAGGCTGCAAGGGAAAGTTAAAGGATGTGTATCAGAATACCTCAATTATGAAAGCAAAGTCTAACTTCGCCCTTTCTCCACAGCGCCGGCTCCGGTCACTACACGGCCTTCGCCATCAACGAGGAGCAATGGTTCCACTTCAACGACCAGACGGTGCGGGCGGCCGAGGCGGCGGCCGTGGCGGCCTGCAAGCCCTACATCCTGTTCTACATCCGCCAGGAGATCTCGTGACGCGCTGAGCTTGGTGACTACTTACTGCGGTACCCTCAGCCTCCATTCACAACCTTACAACAACAAGACTTACATACATACGCAAGGCTGCGTTTCGATTGAGGCGAAGGCGAATGGAACGGTGACGTGCAGGAATCGACCAATCACATCTCGTGAGTCTCTTGTCTCGTCTGTGATTGGTCTACTCCAGCACGTTTCTGCTCCACTCCGCTTTATTGAAAACGCATCTTGGAGAGAACATTCATGTAAAAAACTGGTAGTTACACTTAAATCATATCTGAACCTGTGCTTCTTGACACTGGTTCTTACCGTTTTGCATAATAAAGTGTTAAAACTGCCTGCGCTGATTAGCGTTGGCAACCTGTGTGAGGCGACGCTTGTATGCGCTGTCATACTGAGACTAGCTGCCGGCTCTCTATGTGAATGCACCATAAGGATCGTTGTAGCTCAAATTTGCGCGCCCCTCCACTAAGCGTACGAGTAATGTTTGTGTCGGTTATCATAGTGTTGCCATAGTGACAGCCTATGTCAGTGACCGATAAAGAACTTGTGAGTGGCGAGGAGCGCAATTTTGGACCAGACGATCTAAACGTAATTGTTTGTACGTTTGTCGCATGAACTGAAACGATTAGAGTTCCACTCTACGTACATTCATTATTTATTCAATAAACTTGACGCGATAAAATGGTCAGCAACACAAGTAGGCTTGTAAGGTCCGTCACAGTATTATAACAAAAAATAAACGTAATTCCCGCATTTTTACGAACGGTGGCATTCTAATCAGTCACCTGTTGGAAATACCTCTAATTTGATTGTCTCTGAGATGAGATTGCATCTAGATTTTAAACGTTTTCAAGTACGGGAATTGGTCGATTCAATCGTAATGGCGAATGAAGTGCGCTTAATCGCTGCGCAGCGTCTCACCTCGTGTTCCGAGCCACCACTAAGTTTGAATCTACCGATAATTGAGTGCTTGCATTACATGCTACTTGCAACAACAACGCAAGCCCTAACATTCTTCTCGTCAAATTTTACAAAACATACTCTAGACTTGTCACAACTTAATTTCTCACCTGAAACAAAAGTAATCGACACGGGAATATAGGCCTTATTGTAGTTGCAACTAGGTCAATAAACCGACTAAACAATGGAGTGTTATCTATCGTCTCTTAGATACATAATTATACCGAGTTAGGAGACAACTTTCGTGTGATACTTGATCGCAGTGGCTGTATAGTTAACATTTGAGCATTTTAAAATTAAATCATGTTATTATATTTATCCTCGATTATTTAAATATTGATATATAAATTTTACATTACACTTTAAAGTCCATATTACGGCGGCATTCCTGTATATGTGTGATCGAGCAGGTCTCAGTGATTTTGTACGTTTACTATTACTTTCTTATAAAATAATAATAGGTCTTTTAAGGGGCGTGCCCTGCGTATAATGAACTCAAATTTAGTCTGGCTGTCACCTGAAATGAAATAGTTCCGCAACGTGAGATCGTCGCGACCTCTTTCACTACGTCTGCAGTTTTTTCTAATGTATTTCATCAACTTCTTAAATATATAAATGTTATATGGCGCATAATCGTCCCATTTACCTGAAGCACTATACTTTTGGCTATAATAGTGTTTCACATTTTGCTAAACAGTTGCATCGATGTCACCGAAAAATTGCAAACGCCTGCAGATTGTAAAATATCGCGTGAAATTGTAAACAATTTTTTCTTAATAAGACACAGATATGTCACAGAAAAATGGCAAACTCCGTAAGAATATAAAATATCTTGAGAGATTGTAAGCTCTCGATAAATTGTCAACTAAACTTTTGGAATACTTTTATACGCATCAAAATTTGATAGTCTATAATCTCTCGAAGCCATTCCGAGAAATGGTGGACTGATATAAAATGACGACCACTTAGAGGACAAGTGCACAATTAATCCGTTTTCGTGTGATAGTATACCTGGAAACAAGGCTCTCATTGGTCTGTTCAGAGAAAACAAAGACCAAAGAGGGGCCAAGATTCCAATTTAAAACTATCACACCAAAACAGATAAATTATAGACCAGAGAATTGGTCGCCAGTTTATGTCAGTCCACAATTTCTCGGAACGCAAGAAGATATTATAGAATTAAGATTCGAATAATTACAGAACAAATGTTCATTTGACAATTTATTGAGAGTTCACAATCTCTCAAGATATTTTAACATTTGAGTTTGCCATATTCTGGTGACATATATAAAACGATTTTTTATAATGTATCGAGAAATTAAAATGTAATAAAGGTTTATTACAATCTTATGGAGTCGTGCAATTTTCCGGTGACATATATTTCATTAATAAAAGATCGTCCGTGGATGTTTGTTTCGTTATAATGAAATATAATAGATAAACGGACATTAGTAAAGTTTGAATGTTACTACGTGTTATGTAGCACTTTCCTTGCCTCCTGTATAGTTGATAAAAATATTACGTTATAGATATATTAATAAATACTCATACAAATTAAATAGTTTATGCATTTGTTGATGAATTAATGTAATATAGATTTCTGAATATATCATGCAAATTGTGTGATAGACCGAATTTTTTAATAACATTATGTATTTAATGTAAAATCGTGATTATGTGCTGACCTTACGACGGGTATCGAAGTGAATGCCATAATGGCGATGCATTTCACGTTATGATTAGTTTATGAAACTGGGATTTTTGTTAGTTAAGACTCTGTCCGTTTGCAGTCCCAAATTGTATGATACTTTACATTCCTTATTCCACATACGCTTGGTCTACATCGATTGGATAGTCGAATTCTCGTTGATCAATATCGGAATAAACTTCCATGTGGAAGAATTTCACTTGCCTTTTTATCAAATCTTATCGACCGACGTAAACTGAGCGGGTGTGGTAACACCCTAATGGATTGTGAATTTTTATAAAAATATGACATATTTTAATAGTGCGTGACGTTTTGAATTTTAGTGCGTTATTGATGTTACATACAAGCATATAAAACTCAAAATCATTTGCGAAAAAAAAGTAGGCATTCATTATAATGTTACGATCACTTTCACCCTTGACAAGAAAAAACTGAATTGTGTGCGCTATTAGAATGATGATCGTTTGTGTGTAAAACATTGTGATAGTATAATTTTCTGTATGTACTACATACAGAAAACTGCTGATTTATTATTGTGTCGTGAACTCTCTTTTGCAAAGTACCTTTAAATAGCAGGTTTATTTTATGAAAGTACTTCAATTACTGGAAGTTGATAGTGATTGAATTTAATAAATTCGCCAATTGAAAGCATTCGCGTTGTTTTATTTTACTTACAAGTTTCTACTTAAAACAGTTTAGAGTTTTAAAGAAGCGTTTGTACCACGGCACGCGACCTGTTGCGACTGCGACATTGGGAATAGACATTTCTATTCTTAATACAGGCTCTGCTACTGCTGCATAGTCGTCCCACGAAGATGGTACTAGAAGCGGCGCGTTATTTTTCAACCACGTTTGATCGGCATCTTCTTTAGCTAATTTTAGTTTGCCAGTTAAATAATCATAAGAAGCTGTTTCCACCTCTACGTTCTGTTCGTGTTCCCAAAGTACGGGATCAATCTCCATGCCACGTTCTTCAATAACGGTTAATTTTCCAATTATACGCATGTTTAAGTTATTCTCATTATATGCCATCGACTCATAGATGTGCGTGGGTCCGTTGAGGCATAAAACTTGCTGGGTTTGTCCAAATTGCAAATGGTCTCCCCTATCTAGCTCATCGCTTTCTATGTCTAGAGGGGGACATTTTAGTAAATCAATTGGACATTTTTCGTCTGAGTTTTTTCTCGAGATTACATTAGCACTTTCCGGCGTTCCTATAGACCTTTTTTCTGGAGATTTCTCATTAACATTAACATGTACATCCACGTCAACTTTTAATCTTAAAGTGTTATCTTGCCCCGAGCTGTCTTGTGTCTGCTGCAGGTTGCTTGCTTCAATCGGGACTGTCTCTATTTTCAGGAGATCTCCTACCCATTTGTCACTCTGTTCTTTCGATATTCGTCTTTTTTCTCTAGGTGATAACGCCATCCAATTAACGATGTTCGTAGACTTTTCAAGTTTACGACCTGATGTCGGAGTATCTGATTTCTCTGTATCTGTCATAACCCAACTATTTCTTTGTTTTTGAAACCTAGGTTTAGGTGATTTATGCGATAGACTAGGCGGAGTTTGCTTGTTGGGTTCAGAATCTTCGCTCACTGTCGACAGAGTGGGGCCTAACGTTAGATTAAGTCTAGGTATGTAAGTAGGAGGGATCGGCGAACCTAATCGACGAATATTTGTGCTTTTATCCTTAACTCTTTCTTCATATACCTCTGTAGAACTTGAAGTTGAACTAAAGGACATATCTTTTGTGACTGTGTCGGTTAATTCATAATCATCTGCAAGTAAATTCTTATTTTTAAACGAATAAATCCAAATTGTTCGTGTTTCTTTGTCTAATTCAGAGTCATAAGTTATGACTTCTTCTTCGTAAGAATTTTTACTTGTATCCCAGTTATTAGGTTCCATTGTTAAATCGTCTGAATTCATGATGTCAATGTCTGCATCTGACGAAGAATCAGAGTTAGTGAAATTTTTGTTAATCATGGTGAAACAATTTACTTGATGATTTATTAATTGTCTGTCTTCAAGATACGGGTTTCCAACTATATCAGAAAACAAATGATTACTTAAGAAGTGATTGTTCGTGTTTGTTGCAGTGTTAGTAGTACGGAAACGAGCTTCATGGTTCAGGCGTCGTCTCTCCCTTGCATTCTTATTTATTATGTAACTATCTTCTAGCTGTTGAAGCTTGTCATTGTTAGTGAAGTTCCAGGCATGGTTCAAACGACTGTCGAGGCTTTCGTCAGGTGAAGGAACGAGTTCATCGGAAGTATTCAGTTCAATAATCTCTACAGCCGTGGCCTCATCTTGCAGCCATATTTGACCGACAAGAATCTCAGGGCTTACTGTATTATTTAACCGGGGAAGCTTGTGGTTTACATCTGAAAGAGTAAGAAAAAGTACATTTAAATGAGCGATGGACGTGTACACTGATCACTTCAGATCACGTGATATTTACTTCGTTCTACCGTTAATAGGTAGGTAGGTACTACCTATTCGATCGTTTAGAATAACTAATGGTAGACAATAAAGCGGCTGAGTATCTTTTACCTAATATATCGAAGGAATGAATCAAATGGCGGGGCTGGATCTCGCATTGCAGATTGTGGTGCGAGTTCCGACTCATCATATTGAGACCTTCCTCAAGGAAGAGTTTTGGCCGAAGGGTGTCGTATTTCGGCGATTCCGCGGAAGGCTACGTGACACCACGCAGCGCAACACGACGCCGTCAATTCGTGTAAAATAGTTTTTTTTTTTTTTTTGGTTTTTATAAATATGTATGATAGTCTGTAAGGTATTTATTTAATGGGTCTTTGTTACCTAAATTAAATGATATACCTATTATTACATTATTATTATAAAACATTCTAAGAGAGATTAAATAGAGTTTCTAGAAGGGTCAGTTGTTTATCAGGGGTCCACTAAACTAGGTTTTAATCCAGCATTCCTACATAATGAGGTGAAAGGTGATGAAGAACACGAAGCAAAAAATGGCTTACGATTGAAAGAGCTATTATTGGCATTTATTTGTTTACACATCTGAATTCTTTTCATAATTGTTCACGTAAAAATCATTCCTAATTCTACTAATAGATCAATATCAATAAATGTTTACTTTGACAATCAACTTACCTATTGTCAATTTTTATTTTTTCATTCCAGGGTAGGTAACTTTTTGGGGTAGGTAACCTACTTACACACAAAAGAGGTAAAAACTAATATGGGTTCGGGACATTTAACTACCCACGGCGATACCTAAACCAGATTAAGGAAAATCTGAATTGGCTAGAAATGTCGATCCGAACAAAACGCCACAAAATGTTCAACGTCGTACAAACAAAACTAAGGTAACTACTTCGGACCACTTTTCGTCGCTGTGCGCAGTCAGTGTTAAGAGGGCAGATCCCAGTAGGTACCTAATGTAGCATGGCCCTCCGGCCCTGGTTAAATCCATGGTCCGGAGCGAGGAGGCTTGGGAAGCCGTCACCTCCTGCGAAGCAGTAATGCTAGCGAAGGGGGAGACGGCCTGCTCGAATGAAAGACAAGGCCTTCGCCACGGGTCGATGGCGCGTTGTGTTTCACGCGCGCCTCAAAGAGATGCCAGCATAGGAGACGGGGCCCGCTAGGGCCAGAGCCTGCCACTATTGCGGAATTTGTTCGAAAGAGTCACCGCGGCCCTGGAACGCAAAGGGCTTTAGAAGGAACACGGATGGGTTTTAGTCAGTAAAAACAGCATGGCCCTTTCCATGGGATTTTGTGTATAGCTTCCAGTGTGAACGGATACAGTTGGATGCCAATATTTTACATGAAGCGACTGTACCTATATCTGACCTCCACAACCCCAATGGCAGGTAAGATGTCCTAAAAAGAGACTGTTCTATTGATGCTATAGTATATAGGTAGGTATATAATTGAGAAAAAATAAAGGAGCACTCAAGAACGAAAAGCATGTGAAGTTTGGGGAGTACCTATTTGTTATGGAAAAATAATAAAAATACCTAATATCTAACAAAAAGCTGGTACTTTGTCGCATAGTGCAAAAATCCAGGAAAGCAATTTAGTTGAAGCTAAAAGCCCTGTCTTATATGCGGCAGCGGCGGGTAGTGGCACTGTTGGCGAAACAAAGTGTAAATGGATTGATTGCGCCAATTCCCGGCTACAAAGGACGGCGAAATTGCATTAAAAGCTCCGTGGCGCGGGCCATTTGCCAAAGCACTTACTCCATTAGGAGCGTCCAAATAACGTTACCTTAGTGCGGTGTTAGGAAATGTAGGTGTCGAAGGGATGGAAACATAAACTTAAGTTTACATAGGTGATTTAAGTTTGTGAAAAAAGTATCTATTTAACGTGATATAAACTAACGTAATATAGGGGCATAGGCTTTCCTAGTGTCGCCAGATATTGGTCCATTTTGAAAATACTTTAACCTTTTGAACGCCATTGTCACGTATACATGACAAGCAAGCGCGTGCCCTGTACGCCAAACGTCACAAATATGTGACAAAAAGTACGGCGAATTAGTGGCTTGGCGCCGGGGGCACGCCAAGGCGTTTATGCTCTGGCGTTCAAAAGGTTAACGTTAACCTTAAGCGTTAACCTATAGATACCTACGTGTTTTTAGTCGAAATATTTTGTGCGAAATTGCGTTTTTTCTACAATAGAAAGAGAGATTATTTAGATAACTTAATTAACTTATCAAGGAGTCCATGTAAAATAAAATTAAGAACTCAAACTGAAGAGCGTCCCTGACACGCTGTAATGTCAAATGTTGGACGCGGGTGTGAGAAACGCGCGAGTTTCCCGCCCCGTACGCGCGACAAAGGTTAATTAATTACATTACGCTGCGCTTGAGTGCCGGGCACTCATTGCACGGTGCTAATTCGCAAATTAGCCGCCGACAAAGCGGGCTTTTATGCGCTCCATTACGGCCTGACGTGTTTCATCTCTATATTTCACTTAATTTCTAGTTGATTTGGATTATTGAGCAGATATTGCCAATGATTTATCGCGCCTGATTAGCGTCCGGTGATTTCATTAGATAGGTACCTATAACTATATACCTACGGGGTGACTTGTAATTTCTTGGCATCCTCTACTGCTTCATGGGATTAACTCTTAAATATGAAAACAATGAGGTGTTCTATCTGGTAGGTCCTTTCAGGGGGTAAAAATAGGTAGGTAGGTAATTACTTAATTGTGTGTGTGTTGTAAGCACTCACGAAGAGGTAGACCTCTTCATCAGTGCTTCTGCCTCTGCCTAAGAGATTGCCAATGAATTGAAAGCCAACCTGTAGGTTAGGTTCATAACAACCACAAGTTCTTTAAAATATGTAGATACCTTTTCGCCTATGTTATGCTGTAATTGCTCCGTAAACCACCACTTGATAATCTTATCGTGATGTCAAAATTACGCTCCAAATAGATTGCTTGTTTCCGCCTTTGTTTTAAAACAACAATGGCGTCTTGTGAATAAAACAGAGATAAAACAAGTTTGCCGCGGAAGCAAAAATGTTTGACAAACCATCCATTAGCGGTCCCTGAGAAGTTAAGTCTAATACAAAATGGCGGCCGCTCGTAACGTACAATTAGAATTTATTTTTGTCTATCAAAATATTTTTAATTGGTTTTAGAGTTGGAAAATACTGTAGTATATGATTATCGCGCTACAAAGCTGTATATTTGCTTAATGGAAGAGTGTTCGAGATAAAAGCTTGCGCTATCGAGGTCGGATCTGAGCGGTAATTAGAGGGGCCGTCCGCCTGCGCCGACGCCGACGACTCTTCCTTACATGCCACTTAAAACTACACCGCCTGCTAGGTATACGACATTATCTTATTATGTACTGTAGCTCTAGAAATGTGGCAACGTGACTGACCACTTTTACTCACTTACGTATATTTATGAAAAAAAAAATTTTTTGAATGCTTAAAACAATTTAAAGCTCGGTAAAATATTAAAATAATGAATAAGAAGCTTAGACTTATATTTTAAAATCAAAATCTGCCGGAAGGGACCTGACGTACCTACGTTTGTGTCACGAAGTTAACGAAAACTAAGCACATTTTAAGCTAATTTACAGCAGTTTCAAAATAATTTTCAAAAGAAATATGTATTATGTAAAATAAAGTGCTCACTCTTTCCTAATCTGAGTACCTGATCTGTTGCTTTTAGTAAAATTACCCTATAAATATTCAGGAAGAAGGCGAAAAAACTTAATAATACAGTATCGGACGACGTTAATTGCAAATTACATGTGCATTAATGTTGGGCACACGTGTGGCGAATGTTTTAACGGTCAAAGTTCGCTTGCACTCCACTTAAGTGTCACTTATCATACGAGCCAAGGAATCGTGACTCGGGAGTTTTATAAGAATGTCAGCTGATTCTTTCGTAATTCGTTTTTGTCCGAAATTATTCTTTAGATATGAATTATTTTGTTTCTGGTTTTTGATAGCCATTTGATAGACCTATCATCATACATATATGACATGATGCTGCTGTCTGAAATACAGATATTTAGTGATCTAGTTCAGACACAGATGTTCACAGAATTGTATTTGTTCATAAACTGTATCTCAAAGTGTTTGTATCCTAGTGACTAAGATATTTATTGCTTGCTTGAAAATAAACTTATTATTATTATTATGATCATTTTGTTAGTTGAAATAAATCAATAGTTGTCAGCCAGTCAATTATTTCCTAATCTTACCATGATATACATATGTATGTAGGTATATGCTGGAAGATATTTGACAAATGGAAAAACACACTTCCTCCAGAATAAAATAAAATACATTTTTTGCCTTTAACAGGCAAGAAAAGAACTTTTATTGATTCTAAATGAGTCTAACAAAACATGATACTTCGTGTTAGAAATTGAGTGAGTTTCTCGTTGTTTCTTATCGACAAACTAGAAAACACATCGGTGATTGTGTGAGCGATCAGTATCGCGGCGTGCGTGCGACGCCGAGTGGCGTAAACAGCCAAACATTACGGGGCTCACGGGGTTGGCAACATTTTACTGAAACACGTACCTACCTATTTAACAGTCAAGGACTTGATCGAGAAGGATGGTCGAGGAGTTCCTATGGCCAGCTTCCGCCTGCATCATCAAACCAGTTTCATTGTACCATAATATTGCATTGTCTCCCAAGTAATGTAAGTAAAACAGCTGGTTGATTCTGTAAACATGTCGAATTAAATACATGCAATCAAGATCGAATGACTCATTTCGTGATCACTTCACCCAAGCCTTCACTTCGACATGTTTACAGAATTGCACTGCTGTTTCAGCTTAATCGGACGCGAGGAAGTGCTTGAAAAATAGATCGGTCATTGTACACCGGACACATACGAAAAATTTAAGTTAGAAGAAAAGCTTGTAAAAATAGGCATTTATTGAACAAGGGTATGCTGAAAAATCAGCTTTTAAATAAGCTAACCTTTGTGTATAAACCCTATTTATCATAAATAACATGATTGGTCTACAAAAAGAAATCTAAGTTTGAGTGAAGTCTACTTTCATATCGCCAATCGTGCTTAATTAATCATTCATAAATTCGTCCTCCCCAATCGTAGCAAATGCTAAGGCGTAGCTTTTGCAAAAAGTATAATAAATTGCATTTCCAAACCAATTGTCAAAAATCAAGAAAATTCCAAACCAAATGTTGACCACCTCACAATATTTAGACGTAAATGGAAACAATGATTCGCCACTTTTGTGTACAAATGTTTTAGGAAACGTCGGCGGTTGTGATGCCGTCTGTCGCCGACGTCGGCTAATTGACACCTTACCGCACTAAATTACCACTTAATTTCACACTTTCTATAGATAATAGAGCCAATATAGACGCGAAGTTTTAACGTGATTCCATACTTTTGTGGTGAAAGGAAATTGACTGCTGGCACTTAATTTTGAACAGAAATGTGTCAAAACATGCGCTTGTGTTCTGAAAATTATGTAATGTTTATGGAATTAGTATTATTATGTCGAATTTAATGCATTTCTTTTATTATGTTTAAGTGTGAAAGCATTCAGTAAAGTTCTCTTTATTTAACAAACATTAATAGTTAGTTTGGTCGCTAGTTTAAGCCGATTTGTCTTCTTTAATTGACCCACTTGGCTTTTTTCACGTTTTCCTAAACATTTCTCACGAATAGGCTCGACAGAACTGTGTTCTTTTGTTACATACTAGCTAGCAAAGTTAATAAACAGAAAATTTTAGCAAAAGTGCTGATTGGAATTAAGCTGTTTCCAATATCTATTTACTTAATACCTTATAGGTAAGATCTACAAAAAAGCCGGAAGATGACGAATCACACAACGTAAAGTTATTAGCACTTAAAACACACCTAATGGTGAGAACGTTTTTTCTTTTTATGGAAACAAATCAATTATTTAAAAAAAACATTTCACTTTGAAACAAAAAGGGTCACTGTGAGGTTTTGTTTAGTTTTTGTGTGGATGTGTGGAGTGTCAATTATTTGATGAGAGGATGCGCCGGCGCTGGGTTAACGTGTCAGCGTCGAGGCTCACACCTTGTCTTTGATGTGCTACGTTTTTATCTTGATACAATATTACTATTCTCGTTTATACACCTGGAAAGTTCATAGTTTTTTTTTTTGTAAAAGAATTCATTGGAAATAATATTCTTTCAATCATAGTATTTAGAAATTGTAAATACTATGATTGAAAGTAAAAAAACTTCAGTTCAATAAACTCCTATTTCCAAATATAAATGTGAAAGTTTGCGGGATGGAGGATGGATAGATGCTTTTTTACTCTTTAAGGACAAAGGACCAGAGCAGATTTGGATGACAGGCACACATACACATACAGTTAAGGATTTACACATAACCTGGATTAACACGTAAAATACTTTTACTGGAGCCGAGTCCACGCGGACTAAGTCACGGTCAGAAGCTAATAAAAGTAATACAGCTATTTGTGAACTTATTGAATTTCATGAAAATAACTTAACTTGAAACAGGAAGTACAGCTCAAATATTGACTTCACATTATGAGTGTATGAGGTCTGTATGGTCGGACGTAAAAGAAAAGCACCATCCCATCACTTCCCGTGGGTATCCTAAGAAACGACTAAGAGACTCACCAGAGAATGGGCAGCAGCATTATCTGTGTTTCTGTGCATTGCATCAGCTACACTGCGATCACCAACCCGCCTGCCAAGCGTTGTGATTATAAATTAATAAAAAAATAAAAATTAAATTCCTTTATTTCAGACTATTGAAATGTCCACTATTGAAAAAAAAATTTTTCTGAGTATAACATTATCTTAAAACCATGCTAGTAATGAGAAGCTCAATTAATGTAGGCGTTAAATTAACATTTAAAACATAAAACATTGAAAATAAAATGGAAATAAATAATTTAAAATGAAATAAAAGAAAAAAAAATAAAATAAGATCGCATGCAGCCATTACGGCAACCCGCTTGGGGAGGCCTATGTCCAGCAGTGGACGTCTTTCGACTGGTATGATGATTATGAGTGATTCGAAACAAAGCCACAGTACTGACCTACATCCACATCCACATCCAATATCCAAAAGCACAGATCATGATGTGAAAACGCCGGCGTTCGGCGTGCATTAGAGGGCCTGTAATCAGGCGGCGCTCGCCTCTAATCACGGCTGGGTTTAGGAGCAGGCTGCATGCCCGGCTAATGTGCGGAAGCACACACGGACGTCGGACGTTAATAACTTATTGTATGCGAGTGTACTGTTTGTTTTTGTTCAAGGTTTTAGGAAAAAAAGACGGTTGTTTGGTGTTGGGAGCAGGAGTCTGACGATAAGTTGATTTTAAAAGTTAGTTCTGGGAGTCTTTCTGATACATGAGCGGGAGCCGCTATATCATCTAGGTTT
>NDFZ01001534.1:0-14153 GCA_002192655.3 Mamestra configurata | reverse complement strand
TTAAGATGGTCACTCATCCACAGACTTACCTCGGCAAACGTTTCTTAACCTTGAAGATCGACCGGTGCGGCTGTTATTGTTTAGCCACGAGCTCCTCTCAAGGGTCGGTCGATTAGTAGTAAGTAATCACGAGATGAGCTGTCAATCCATATAGGTAATCAAGATATCACGTGATCACGATGTGAGATGTCATTCTATCTTGATTATATGGATTGACAGCTCACCTCGTGATGATTTCACCCGAGCCTTCATTTCGACATATGAAGTGAGCGTGAAGTGACCAGTCAGTCCATCCTGTTTGTATGGATTGCCCGCTCACTTAGTGTTCACTTCACCTAAGTTAACACGGTGAGATGTTTACAGAACAGCACTGCTGAAGCTTTCATGGCCATGACATTACTCACCGCAGTGTTTAAAGCTATGTCATGTTAAACAATTTAATCACCTGCATTGTACATATAACTTAAATTCGACAAGGCCTTCGTAGATCTTTGTGACAGAACCCCCGTTTTCTTGAGAATTTGGAGTTAGAATGTTTCAAATCTTATTTTTAATAGCCAAGTCTGACAAACACTCATATTCAGATTCTAAATTAAAAACAAGGGGTGCTGGATACATGCTCTCCATTTCTAAAAAACACATTTCAGTAGGCACATCTCAAACTTTACTGTAACCTTACAATCATAAGCCCGTCGATAGTGGTAGTTCCAAAAGCTTATTAAAGTTCCAATTTACTGGGAGTTTTGAATAAAAGAATTTAGAGAAAATTACTTAGTCTGAATCTACAATAATTTAATCTCTTCCAGTTGACAGAGAACAACCTGATCCACAGCATGATCCTGTACATCTTCTACTGGCCCTACGGACCCATGAGCGAGNTTCAGATTCTAAATTAAAAACAAGGGGTGCTGGATACATGCTCTCCATTTCTAAAAAACACATTTCAGTAGGCACATCTCAAACTTTACTGTAACCTTACAATCATAAGCCCGTCGATAGTGGTAGTTCCAAAAGCTTATTAAAGTTCCAATTTACTGGGAGTTTTGAATAAAAGAATTTAGAGAAAATTACTTAGTCTGAATCTACAATAATTTAATCTCTTCCAGTTGACAGAGAACAACCTGATCCACAGCATGATCCTGTACATCTTCTACTGGCCCTACGGACCCATGAGCGAGACCTTCCTCATGACCATCAAGGAAGCCATGAGGGTCGCCGTCATCACCAACCCGAGGGAGAGCGTGTGAGTTTAATAATTTACACATAACTTACAAAATATCTTAACCATCGTTATTATTATTATTAGGGCTTTATAACCAACAAAATATACATAATTTTACATTTTATATTTCATTATTAACCATGCAATTAAATGTATTTACATAACATATCATCATCATCTTCCTGCCCTTGTCTCATGTTACTTGGGGTCGGCGCAACACGTTTTTTTCTTCCATTCTGTCCTGTCAGCCGTCACGCTATCACTAACTCCCTTTTCATTCATATCACTCCTAACACAATCCAGCCATCTTTTCTTTGGCCTCCCTCTCCCTGTCCATCCATCCACATTTATATTCATAACTCTTTTAGTTACGTGCATTTCATTCCTCCTCTTCACATGACCATACCAATATAAGCGGTTGCCTTTTAGCTTTTCCGTTACATAACATATAACATTAAATATTAAATTGACATTAAAATTAAATTCATTATTATTATTACAATATTATTATTAAATATTATTACTATAATTCATTTTAGTTAATATTATATTATTATATATGTCGTAGTTATTGGGCGTCGGCATGACTTTGCGACACAAAGGCCTCCTCCAGCTCTTTCCATTCTGCTCTTGTTTGAGTTATTCTGTGCCATTTTGCATGCTTTTTTATCTCATCAGACCTAACGTTTTCTATGTTTTCCTCGTTTCCTCTTTGTTTGGAATCTAAGGGTCCATTCTGTTATGTCTTTCGTCAATTTATTTCTATTCTCTCTCAGCAGGCCTACCCACCTCCATTTGAGTGTTTTGGTTTTGACTACAACATCTTCAATTTTTGTAATTTTGCTTAAATCTACAGCTCTCTTTCTGTCTCTTTTTGTGTAATCCAGTATACTCCTCTCCATGGCTCGGTCTTAACTATCGTATCAATGGTCTAATCATCCACAGCACTTGTCTACGCAACTACGATTGCCAGGAGTTACCTTACTTGTAATAAATCTGTGAGACTTTAAAGGTAGCCATCGCCATACTGTCTTCTGGCAGAATTGGTACCCATACCTGCCTACTGTATGTTCGATGAGAATTGTCTGCATCACACTAATATTATAAAGGCGAAAGTTCATGAGTGTGTGTGTATGTTTGTTACTTCTTCAAGCACAAACGGCTGGACCGATTTTGATGAAATTTGTTATAGAGATTGTTTGAGTCCCGGGAAAGGACATAGGATAGTTTTTATTCCGGGAGGATGTTCCCTTGGGCTAATTTTCGACATTCGCACGAGCGGAGCCGCGGGCGGTAGCTAGTTGACAATAAATTAATGAGCTTTTCTTAATTTTTTGAGGGATTCCGTTTCCTCGATTTGCATTTAAAACTCAATGAGGAGGTACCGATTTCATTGGGCAAAAAGTAGGATGATCATCGGGTAAAACCCAACCATAATATTTGACTTGTACACTTTTATTAACAATACACATTACCACAATTAACCTATATTAAGTCGATAAATCATTCAACGGCAAACAGAGTAAAAATAAATACACCATCGTTATAAATACTGCAATAGGGCTGGCTAAACTGTGACTGGTGCAGCAGCGTACATACTGCAACAGCAGCTCACTGATGATGCTGCAGCTTCATCATCATCATCACATCAGCCGAAAGATGTCCACTGCTGAACATAGGCCTCCCCAAAGTGTCGCCACAAGAACCGGTCCTGCGCGTGCGCTGCTGCAGCTTATTCAAGTTTATCTTATAGTATGCACATCCTTAAAACTGTCTTCCTGACTGTCGGCCTACATATACAGGGGTACAAACAGAGGTCAAGTCAGTAGTAGCAGTACTGACTTGACCTCTGTTAACCAAGTCCTCATATATACCTGCACTTGTTTGGACTACATTAGCCCCACTAATACTGCATTTTATGTGGAAACCTACGGTGTCCAAAATATCTACAAAGTCAATCATCATCATCTGCCTAGCCTTTTCCCATTTATATTGGGGTCGGCTTCCAGTCAAACCGGATTCAGCTAAATACATAGAGCGGCTGCCTACCAGACCTCCACAACCCATTATCTGGGTGACACGGTACTCCTTGGTAAGACTGGTGTCAGATTTTCTGGCTTCTGACTATCCGTACGACTGCCAAAGATCTACAAATGACAGCCGGGAGCAACGGTTTAACGTGATCATAACTCAAAAAGAATAAAAAGCCTAGTGACGTGCAAAAGCGAAGACACATTGGCTTCTCAATTTAATCACTAAAATTGTTGCTGTTGTCTAAAACTTCACAAAGGGGCAATAAATAGGCCCTTGAGATCATCGGAAAATTTTCAATTAAGTATTCGTATACATTCCACATCCTTCTTTAACAAATCTTTCACTATTCAAGCTACTCGTTTGTGGAATGCATTACCCATAGATGTGAGGCGTGCACAAACGCTAAAAACGTTTGAAAAATTTGTGAAAGAGCATTACCTCTCACTATAGTTTTATTCTCCTTTCCCATTTATATATTTGATATTTATTAGTATATTATTTAGTATTGTGTGTATTCTATATTATTATGTCTAATTAATTTTGTTTATGATGTTTGTACACTGACCGCCCGAAATCTAACTTCTTTCGTTCAGTCCATCCAAAGGTTGTCTGTAAGAGAGCCCTGTGCGATAATACCGCCCATTGTACACTTGTTTTTGTAAGCGTTTTTACTGTGTTTGTAGTTAGGTGTACAATAAAGTATGTAATAAATAAATTATTAATAGGCTTTGATTCAGAATATATGTATAAAAAAACCCCTATGAGGATTAAAATGGCGAACGTTTCTTCAACCTTTTGAACGCCATTGTCACATATACGTGACAAGCAAGCGCGTGCCCTGTACGCCAAATGTCACAAATATGTGACAAAAAGTACGGCGAATTTGTGGCTAACTGTGGCGCCTTCAAAAGGTTAATGACTCACAAGTACAGATCGACCCGCCGATATCGTGTAAAACAAGTGAAAAGATTACTTCTAGGTAAGCGTACTCCATCGTCAACCACATGGTCACTTTCTATCAAGTCACATAGTGTAGGTCATTCGCATGCCTATCAATACTGCTAATCTTTAATATTATCAATGTAAAAGTGTGTTAAAGTGTCTGGTTCTGTATGGTGACGGACGTAAAAGAATAGCACCATCCCGACTAAGGGGCTCACCAAAGAATGGGCAGCAGCATTCTCTGTGTTTCTGTGCATTGCAACAGCTACACTCCGATGACCAACTCAGCTGCCAAGTGTGGTGATTATGGCAACTGGCCACTGCTGGACATAGGCCTCCCCCAAGGGGAGGAGAGGCCTATGTCCAGCAGTGGACGTCTTTCGGCTGATATGAGGATGATAAAAAGTGTGTTTGTTTGTTACGCTTTCACGCTTGCATCGCTGAACCGATTTTGATGAATTTTGGTACAAAGACAAATATAGATGGTACCTTGGAAACGGTAATGGGCTACTTTATTGAGAAGGATATTAAGGCGAGCGAAGTCAGGGTCACAAGAGAGTCAATAAAAAATAAACATCATATATTTCATAAAACTTAACAGGAATTTTAAAAGCCTGCCAGCCCTGTGCTAGAACATAATGGAAATACTGATGAAGCGATAATTAATGGATAATGAAATAATTGAATAAGTAGATACCTACCGCGTGTAATTGGGTTATCGATACACAGCGCGCCGACANAATGAAATAATTGAATAAGTAGATACCTACCGCGTGTAATTGGGTTATCGATACACAGCGCGCCGCATACCGACGACGGAATGCGGAAAAAATACCGAGAGATTTTTTTTTTCAGAACTTTATTCATTTGGTCAAAGGTGATAATTTAAACATGCTGTATGCCTTTAGCCCCTTCAGGGGATGGGTTTGAGTAGTCAGTCAATCGTCACAAATAGAAGGAATTGAACGAAACGCTATCCAAACGTCTATTTGACACTTAGCATGACCCAAGGTTTGGGTTTTCACCTTGGACAGAGGATAAACATTGCCGTAACAACGCGACGTGGCAATGCCGCCAGTCTTTTGGGCACTCTGCCAGTCAACAGCGATTCGTAGGATTTTTTCGACCGTTGCGGAATTTGTTGTTACGGAATTTGTTCGAAAGAGTCACCGCGGCCCTGGAACGCAAAGGGCTTTAGAAGGAACATGGATGGGTTTAGTCAGTAAGAGTCTGACACGCCCTTCCGCTCCAGCCAGAGCGGGAGAAGTCATTTGATAATTTCCCATCCATAAAAAAAAGGATTTTTTCGACCCAATGTTATAAGGTTTACCTACGTTTTAAGGACATTATTAAGGTATTTTAAAGAAAAAAAAAAAGTTCTTTTAAAATAAATATTTAATGTTCTTTAGGAACGCTCATTCAGAATTTCATGCGTCTTGGAAAAACGCACGAAGTTCTGCATATCTCGCTTTAGACTGCGCGTAGTTTTTCACTGAATTTAGATTTCGTTAAGTATATTAGGTTTTAAGTAGTTACTTCAACTAAATATATTTTTGCTCCTACGTGAATCTAGAAACACCATTTTTTTTGTTTTAGTATTTATTTTAGGAAAAGTTACAGCTAAACAAAATAATGCAGTATGTAAAAGTTTAAACAAAATATGGCCAATTACAAGTTTTCACATGTAGTACCATCTATTGATAGGTGGTTCTTTGAACATTTCGCGACCTTCACCTTTTCACTATATCTTATATCCCATCTCGTAATAATTTACCTCCATTCCACGCGTTGGAAATATTTGAGATCATCATTAAAACAGGTTTGATAACTAGTACCTGTACCAGACGTTCTTAGAGCTTTCCGGTGATAGCAACCCAGGAATCCGCGAAACTGCCGCCAAGTGGCGTCCGACTACTTAATTGCCATTTCCCGCCATTAAATAACTGGTAACACTCAATATTTCCCTCATTTTAGTGTTCAACATCGGTTTCCGCTCCATTTAAACCATTAAACAGTCAATGCTATACAGTGACGTCACGGGCCAGTAAACAAACGCGCGAGTCGAACGTTTGACATATTGACGTTTTAATAATAATATTAATGGATGGACCATTGTTTAGTATTTTAGCTTGTCATAACGGTAAATACAAATATGTTTCGCGAATGAATGGATACAATTAGAATTGATTATGTGATAGAGCCGTTTGGGGTATAAACTCTTGGACCGTGGGGTTCGAGTGCTCATGCGTTATATAAAGAACTTGCTAAACGCTTAGTTGACACTTTGCGTGACCAAAGGGCTGGCTTTTACCTAAATAGGGGGATAAGCATTGCCATACAACGTGGCAATGCCACCAGTCTTTTGGGTACACTTCCAGTCGACAGCGATGCGGATGAATTTTTTGACGCCATATTTTAGTTAGGTGTTTTTATTTTTATTTGAAGTGTATATACATAGTTATATTAGTATTTAAAATTAGAAATGTATTAGGTATTATTTTCGTAACTTACCGGTGATAGATAATAATCTGAAAGTAGCCTCGGTACGCGTTTTGGGAAAACTTACATAGTGCGTACCTTTTTTTTTAAGGATGGGAAATCATCAAATGACTTCTTCCGCTCTGGGTGGAGCGGAAGGGCGTGTCAGACTCTTACTGACTAAAACTCATCCGTGTTCCTTCTAAAGTCCTTTGCGTTCCAGGGCCGCGGTGACTCTTTCGAACAAATTCCGCAACCCTGGCAGGACATAGTGCGTACCTACAGCTAAGGAGTGAGATTCCCTGTTGGGGTATGTGTTTCCGGATAGCTACAACCTGGGGGTCTTTATGACCCCTAAAAAGGTCAAGACTGAACAGGTAACTTTCAGGCCGGCACGTTCCATCGGCCACATTATCGCTTTCCATCCGGCGAGATTGTGGTCAAATGCAAGCCCAGAAATAATAAAAAACCGGCCAAGTGCGAATCGGACTCTCACACGGAAGGTTCCGTACCATAAAACGAAAAAACAACACGTTTCTTGTATGGGTGTACCTATTACGGTTCTTGAGATAGGTACAGCCGGCTGACAGGCAGACGGACGGACGGACGGACAGCGGATGCTTAGTAATAGGGTTACGTTGGTTACCCTTTGGGTGCGGAAAGCCAAAAAGATTAGAATTGTCACCCATGATGCGAATGAATAAAAAACATAATTATAGTGAAAAAATGTTTTGACTACGGATCTGTATTACTTGGATAGTAGAGCGAGCAATGGTTTGAATGGATTGCAAGTATAGCAAGCTGTAGTTATTTAGTTTAATCAGAACAATAGCCGTAACTGCTTTTCTTTATTATATCTTTGAACGATAGAAAGTCGAACATAAGACTGTGTGCATCGTTCAGGTTCACGCTTAGTTATCGACTCAGGACGTCTTTTTCCTGTTTTTTAGGGTTCCGTACCCAAAGGGTAAAACAGGACCCTATTACTAAGACTCCGCTGTCCATCCGTCAGTCTGTCACTAGGCTGTATCTCATGAACCGTGATAGTTAGATAGTTGAAATTTTCACAGATGATGTATTTCTGTTGCCGCTATAACAACAAATACTACAAAACAGAATATAATAAATATTTAAGGGGGCTCCCATAGAACAGACATAATTTTTTTGCCGTTTTTATAGATTACGGTACGGAACCCTTCGTGCGCGAGTCCGACTCGCACTTGGCCCTTTTTTAAATTATTTATTAATAATACAGTAAGTATACGATAGCTAACGTATCCGAATGAAATATTGAAAAAGCGGTAAAAAGAACAACTTAAATTCCATAGTTAAACAAGTGACGATCAGCCCTATCTCCTCTGACCAAGTCGTAAGTGTCCAAGCAGATAAAACTTGTTACCCACTGAAGGAGCTTGTGACTAAAAAGTAAACAGACGACACAATACAGTGTGTCTGAAAGAATACGTGCACCATATGAAAAATGGTGTTCTTGTTCTTAATCCTTAAAGTAGAGATCGTGACAAAAGTATGATTATGCTTTAGAATCCTTTATATAGCTGAAAATTTTGGCTATGGACTATGATTGCAATATTTTTAATCGACTTCAAAAAAGGAGGTTCTCGATTCGGTTGTATTTTTTTTTATGTTTGTTACCTCATAACTCCGTCATTTATGAACCGATTTGGAAAATTCTTCTTTCATGTGAAAGAACGATTGGTCCTATAGAAATTTTATTTAAATCGGTTCAGTATTTTGGTTTTTAAATCAAAATAGCTCGAGGAAATAGAAAATATATCATCCAAGTAAACGAAATTGCGTGTTTTGCTTTCCAGTGGTGTTGTTAGGTGTGGGTGTGTAAAAACTGTAAAATAAAAAAACTTTTTTACAAAAAATTACGTACACTTATGTACAGAGGCGACTTAATGCCTTAGATATTTACTAACAGTCTACCTAAAAATATCCATATATCGTCCTTTAAAAAACCTTTCTAGTAGGTATCATACGCTTGAGCGCTCAAAACAAACACAATTATTAAGTACAAAACAAACAATCAAGAAAAAACACACCAATCACAGTTCAATGCAGCCAACAAAACAAAACAAGGCATCCACAACAACAACACTAAATCACTAACTATCAAAAAGCCCACAGTCTGCACCAGTACTGCCAACCGTCTGATTGCCCCACCACTCCGCCTAGGGGTATGTCTAAAAATTACATTTCTCCCCTCACTAAAGTTCAATAGCTCCACAGAACACAAAGTCTTGGACAATCACGTGCCTTGTAATCCAATTGTGATGTCGATTGAGACTTGGCCCATGCTGGCCTGCGCATGCCCACAATATTTTATAAGTGCCAAAGAAAACATTGAAGAGAGTTATTGTTAGTCCTTTATTAGCTTAGCACAACGAAGCTGTCAGTCTTCATTCTGGACTGGCTTTACGTGGAAATATTGATAAATAAGGTTTGGTTTTAATTTCGTTTTGTGTGGTAATGAGATTAAGGCGTTTTGTGGAGTTAGTGTCAATTTAGAAATAAATTGCTGTGAATTTTTAGTTGATAGTATTTTTATATATTTTATGGTTTCGTACCTAGAGGGTGCCAACGAATTACGACGTCCTGCCTGTCTGCCCGTCTATATCTCTCTCCATTCATCTGTCTATCACTAGGCATACATATATCCCATCATATAACAAGCCCATTATTCCTAACTTCTGAGAGCAAGAATCAGCAGTGTCGACTTCCAGAAAACTGCCGAGTCAATGAAGCTCGACGAGTCCCAGAGAAACGATCGCACTGTCTTGAATCCCGCTAAAAAAATGTTTCCTTAAGAACCTCTTCGTCCATAGATTCCGCATCTACTACAACCAGGGCACCTCAGACCGCCTGAATCACTTGACGCTGGTGAACTGGTGGGCCGGCAGCCTGTACAAGTCGCCTGTACTGCCGCCACCTGATAAGGTCTACACTGACTTCAAGAGCAGGGTGTTTGAAGTTCCTGTGCTGCATGTAAGTTATCATTATTTAATTGAAGTAAGATTCTATAAACCAAACATGTCGGAAAGGATATTATTGCATTTCAAACAGATTCGTGATCGCAGACTGCCTATTTCAATTGCTGTTGAAGACAAGAATACGCTGTTATGAAAGATAACATATTTAATGAAGAAACACTGATATAAATGTAATATAAATGTTTTCTTCAGTAACCTTTAAACACCATTGTCACATATATGTGACAAACGAAAGCTTACCCTGTACGCCAACGTCACAAATATGCGACAAAAAATACGGTGTATTTGTGGCTTGGCGTCGTGGGTATGCCGATGCGTTTATGTTTCTGGCGTTTAAAACGTTTAATAAAAAAAGAAAAAAGTTGGTATTTTTACATGATATCAACGATTTAAAAAAAAAAGAAAAGTAAGAAAAAACCTTTCTCCCAGATCCAAACATGTAGCGACAATATTTTTACAGGCACCGCCGTGGCATTTCGTAAAGTACAACAATGATAACACGATCACAGTCACCGGGGGACGTGACGACAAGCTGCTCGCGCTCATTGCTAAGAAACTCAATTTCAAGTAAGACAAACTTAAATTGACGACATATTGTAATCGCTGCAAAATAGGTTGTTTGACTGAAAATATAAAGGAATGAATATTATTTTGAAAGATTTTGATAAAATAGTATACTTCCTAAGAAATGTTTTTTGTTTAGATTTTCTTTTACCATTTTGTCGGCGTGAATAATATGTATACCCTTACCAAATTCTAACTTTCTAATGCTAAGCATCTTTGAGTTAAACCCCAGACAGACGGAACGACATGGCAGAACTATAAGGGTTCCTTGTTGACTACGTGACCCTAAAAACCAGTAAAATGTCCTATAAATATATATTTTTAATCCTCATCCTAAATAGGCTTTCAATCTATTTTAGTTGTTGTACAAATACTTGTATAAGGTTTTTTTCAAAATGAACCAGACCTTCATATATACCTATTTAAAGGTATAAAGAACAGGGTATAAAGTTGCTCGCCCCTCTTAGAAAAGGAAGGACGTTCCGACCAGACGGGTATTGTGTCTGGTGGGCTCGACGGTTGTTATCGGGTTTCTGAATAAATATTAAACGCGCTTATAAAATGATTTGGAGTACCTACGTCAGTTTCAAAGTGAATATGGGTTCGGTGTAATCATGTTTTTTTTTTTTATTTGGGTAATACAAAGAATTTGTACAATGTATTAATTCTGTCATTGTACGTTAGTATGCATAAACTATTAAATAAATCCAAGCTCCAAACACTAAACCCTTTACGTAAACTTAAGCATTAATAAACTTATTATTCGTTATAAAAAAATCGTAACTCCCTTCCCTCAATTTTGATCAGGTGATGATAACATAGTCTGGATGAAAATCATTGTTTCTTTTTGGAAATGACCAAAAAAATCTTTAAGAAGGAGAAAATTGTTGAATCTATATGGCCGGAAATAGTTATATTTCAAATTAGTAGTTGGCCCAGCTAATTCATTAGGAAGTGGTGACGAGCGGGTTTTTGGGGACTGTCTTTATGTCAACGTTGACTTTCAAAAAGTGCTGGCTCTCAGCCTAATTCGAATAAATAACTTTTGGTTTGAATTGGCGGCAGATGTCTATGAACGGCGAAGACCATAATTCTATGGGGACTGAGATAGCCTGATTTTATGTTACAATTACACCCCTGAATGCACGACAGTACACTTCACGTCCAAACACTAGCAATCCCAAACGTGAAGTTATTTACGATATAAATTAAATTCTTACACGAGTTTACCTTTACACTTTCTCAATTATAACTGGTCAGAGCCATTTTAACTTCAACTACAACAACTTACTTCAGACCTTATAAATTAAGTTTCAAAGTTCATTTTCCAGGTACAAGTACTACGACCCACCAGACAGAAGCCAGGGGTCAAGTATTTCAAGTAACGGAACTTTCAAGGGTACTCTAGGTTTGATCTGGAAACGTGTAAGTTTTGCTAATACTATGAAAATAACTTACCAAAGGAATAAAGGCTTTACAAATAAAACAGAACATTTAATTGCCAATTCTTGGTGTGTTTTTAAATTTTGTTTGAAACAAGAAGATTTGGGGCCTTATCTTTTACTGTACCATAAGCGCGGGGGTACTGTACCTCCATTGTTATTATACGGAGCCCTTTGCACGCGAGTCCAACTTGCACTTGACCAATTTATTTATGAAACTTAAACCTTTTAGTATTTTGGATGCTATTTCTGGGACAAATCCTCCTGATATACAAAGTATAAGCTACGTATATGAACATATTCAACATTACATGCGGAGATCATTGCATCATTTCTTACCATCCGATTTCGCATTTCACACTGTCTTTAGAGATTAGCAGAACAATGTCTTCTGTCACGTACCGTTTGAACAAAGAGAACATTTCTTCCAGCAAGCAGATTTTTTCCTAGGCGACGTGACGATGACTTGGGAGCGGTTACAAGCAGTGGAGTTCTCGTTCATGACTCTGGCTGACTCTGGTGCTTTTCTCACTCATGCTCCAGCGAAGCTTAGCGAAACTCTGGCTATCATCCGGCCTTTTCAGTGGGAGGTAGTATTTCTGAAGTCTTGATTCCTTATTTCCCTCTTCTCTCGTAAGTTTGTCTTCGCTACACTATTTTTTTTTTGGGGACTGAGAATGGGGAACGGATTTTGTGAAGTAAGCTTTAACCTTTTGAACGCCATTGTCACGTATACATGACAAGCAAGCGAGTCCCCTGTACGCCAAACGTCACAAATATGAGACAAAAAGTACGGTGAATTTGTGCCTTGGCGTCGGGGGCCGATGAGTTTATATTGTGGCGTTCAAAAGATTAAAGACGTTTCGAACCATGTTTGGATCACTGTAAACGGGCCTTTATCTGTAACTGCATCCTGCATCTTAATATTTTTCTTCTTTTCTCTCCGTGTTTTGTTTTTCCAGGTGTGGCCCTTAGTCTTCGCAACGCTACTGGTGACAGGTCCAGCACTCTGGATAGTAATCGCAGCCCCGTCGCTATGGCAACGACGTAAATGCGACCAGCTGGGATTGTTCAGCAGCTGTTGCTGGTTCACCACGACGCTGTTCTTGAGGCAATGTAAGATACTTTATTAGTTAATTCACCTATTGGTGTTATCTTATCCCCCGGAGGCTTACGATCAGTTTAAGACCATGACTGTACACCTTATGGTATCTCATAGAAAATTTTGTTTGTCTTTTTGGAAATGGATGAACCAATTTTAATTTGAAACTTGATACTCATTCTACGCTAGTTACCTAGGTCTAAGAAGTTTGTTGAGATCTTTTTTCGAAAAAGAGTTACACAGTTTCGAGAGATACAGAGAATAATCACTCTGTCTACCTCTCTCACGGGTCGTGAAATACAATAATACGACAATTCTTTAACAATTAGTTTGAATGTAAGCTCCTAGAAGAAATCTGAAGTCCTAGTTGTCCAAAATCCGTTTACAGGCTGCCAAAAACAAGCTTGATAATTTGATAATAGAGGAGTCCATTTTCTTAAACATGTTTACGAGCATGGCTATCGCAGCAGGGGATCCTTATCCCCAAAAAAAAAAAACAATTTATGGAGATACCCATGTACACATGTTGGAACTTTAATATTTCACCAGCATCAAGTAAAGAGCCATCCAGCACACATAAGGCACGCCTCGTCTCAGTTCTGATCTCCCTTGGAGCTACCTACGTCATCGGAGACATGTACTCCGCCAACTTGACCAGCCTGATAGCCAAGCCTTCGAGGGAGCGCCCCATTGGAACCCTACCAGCGTTGGAGGAAGCTATGAGGGACTACGGATATGAGCTGGTGGTGGAAAGCCATAGCTCGTCGCTGGCAATTTTGGAAGTATGTTCTTGAAAACTATTTATTTAATTATTATTTTGCACATTATAATAAGAACAGGACAAACATTAATAAAAGATTATTAAATTTAAAATTTGATCTTTCTTGTAGGTAAGTACTTAATTTTGTTTTTTTTTATAGTTTAGTATTTGTTGTTATTTTTTTGCAATATTTGTACGCCTTCACGGCAAAACATAGCGCCGATATGTCTAAACCTAAGACCTTTATGTAAATACCAATGTTTCAAAAATAAAAGTACAATTCTGATAAAAACCAGTGTACAATGAGCGGTCTTATCGCACAAGGCGATCTCTTACAGACAACCTTACTTAGGAATCAAAGGCATTCATTCGCATGTCAGTCGCAATTTGTCAAAAAAGCCTAAATTTCTATACATATTTGACAGATTGCGACTGAGATGCAAAAGCGAACGTTGCTTAAAAATAAGTAGAATTGGCACTCCGTTCCTGCATCTGATTTCTCAAGTGCACATTTATTTTTTGGATATAAATAAACTCTCTCCCCCATATTCATAAAAAGTTTGTAACCATTACTTAGTTAAAATACTGTTTACAG
>NDFZ01001533.1:0-14152 GCA_002192655.3 Mamestra configurata | reverse complement strand
CAGTGGAAAGTCACAGGAAAGCAAAACACGCAAATTCGTTTACTTGAATGACAAATTTTATATGTCCTCCAGCTATTTTGATTTAAAAACCAAAGCACTCAACCGATTTTGATTAAATTTCTATGGCACCAATCGCAATGTATATCCTTTCACATGAAAGAAACATTTTTGAAATCGGTTCATAAATGACGGAGATATAAGCTAACAAAAAAAAAATACACCCGTAATGAGAACCCCCTCCTTTTTTTGAAGTCAGTTTAAAAACAAGCTAAAAAATGATAAAAAAACTCGTATCCGTTCTGTTAATAGTTGAGGAGTTCCTTCGTCTGTAGCCAGTCCTTTTTTTAAGAATGGGAAATTGATTCATGCCGCTCTGGGTGGAGCGTAAGGGCGTGTCAGACTCTTACTGACTAAAACCCATCCGTGTTCCTCCTAATGCCCTTTGCGTTCCAGGGCCGCGGTGACTCTTTCGAACAAATACCGCAACAGTCAACCCTAGATCGAAAATTTGGTCATAGCATTCATATAAAATTAATTGTCATCGGCACTAAACTAACATGCGAATTGTAACATAAACAAACTTAAAACTCCTCTCTACCAAATTTCGGCCATGATTGCTAATCTCGACGGAAATGCCAAGTACACAGAAGATAGAATAATCTTTCTTCGTGTTCAATTTGATCAAATAAAACAATTTCTTTCCAACACGTCTGCACATATTTTTATTTAAAAAACGTTGCCCCACACTAGGAATTTATCCTGTATCGTAGGTGCGTTTACAAAAATAAAATCAATCAATAAGTCAATAATTTATTTTGTTAAACATAGATATTATTAGATATTACAGATGGTACATCGTCTAATATATGCGCTTCTAAATGTTTCCAAACGTCTTTTATAATGCGCACAGCACAGGAGTAGAACTCTCTGCCTGCGTCTGTGTTTCCGAACGCATACAACCCTAACCTCTTCAAAATTAGAGTGAACTGGCTTCTTCTGGGTAAGCTCGCTCCATCGTCGACTTTGTCTCTGTCATCTATGACCTAGACTAGAGTCAAGAGCAAACCCATATTAAATAAAAAATAAAAATGCGCTATGTTTTGCCAATATATGGCGTACAAAATTTACATAAACAAGCAATTACAATTACAATTCAGATGGCATGTCATTACATTAAACAAATAATTCAATTAAAAATATGTTAGTGAAGTAAACAGGTCATTACAATCTTAGACAAATAAACACATTCATGCTTAATCAGTAAATAAAATCAAAAGTGCTTAATTAGCATATAAACTCACATACACAAACAGCCAGACCCGGAACAACTGTCTGTAGGCCATACAAATATTTGTTCCGTGCAGGGACCGAACCCGCGACACGCAGCGCAGCAGTCAATCGCTCAACCACTGGACCAACCGTTTCGTCATAATTTAATCGTAGGGCTTAACTTGCTTTTCCAGGCACGAGTTGGTCACACTACCAACTTCCTAAATTCGGCGTTACGGAGAAACTCGTTTTTAAAAACCCAACAGTGCTTTACCCGACCTGGGACTCGGACCCACGACTTCTTGTCGCTTGTGAACCAAAGCCCAACAGGGTTTCACCGGACTCAGGAAAAAGCCATTGAGCCTATTAAGGCTCCGTATATTTTTTAACTTCTGTAATTGGCTCTAAATTGCCTGCACAGGTAAGCTGGCAATACTTTTAATTGGGCAATTATATAAGCTCTCAGGGCTTAATTATTGACTCTAATGAGGCAATTCAATTTCCAGTTCTCATTTGCATAAAAAAATACTATTTGAAAGTAAGCTGTTGATTGCTGCATGAAATATTTAAAAAAATATGGTTTGGAAATGGTGCTATTGTGTCCAACTGCTGGGCAATGGCCTCCCCCATATCGTTCCAGACATTCTTTTCTTGCACTACCTCGAACCAGCCTTCGCGGTGTGCATCCAGATCATCTCGCCACCGCTTTCTGGGCCGGCCTCGGCGACGCCGTCGGCTCAGCGGTCACTATGCATTGGGCTAGTGTGACCCGCCCAGTCCTATTTCACCCTGGCAGCTTTTTTGCTCACGTCAATGATACCTGTTTTGGAGCGCAGCGTGGTGTTCCGTACTCTATCAATTCATTTTAAACTTAAAATACTGCGCTCCATTGCCTTTTGACATACCTCAACTTTTGCGACTCGGTGAGTGACCAGGTCTGACCACCGTAGGTTAGGACGGGCAGAATACACATGTCGATGAGTTTGCTTGATATTTAACCATTTAATATTTCCTAATCTGTTTTATACATGTCGCAGCCGAATAGCTTAATCAGCTGTAAAAGGCCCAGCTGTTAGAATAACTCATCAAATCTAAAACTAACAAACAAAGCTAAAAATAGCCCACAAAAATCTATTTCAACCCCAAACTAATGACACTCAATCAAACCAACTTCTTACAACAAAGCCATCCATTCAAAACGATTCGAACGAATCGCAAAAACTTACACATTTCGCATCCCCACAGAAAGTTGCGTAGAGCAAGAAAAATGCCCGTGCTTTGTTACCGAAACGTAATTTGTATTACTAATAGTTCGTGTTTTCCGATCCCCCTTCGTCTGGGGAGCTTGCGGTTATTTCCCGCGGTTATTTCTTGGTGGAGTGTGTTCTTTGTCCGCCTGTCTGCCTGACTAATGTCATAACTACTTTCTGTGAACGTTTCGGGAAGTAGTTCGATTGTTCTCCTATTGGATGGCATGTCTGAGATTAGGATTGTGTCTGAGTGTTCGTTTTTTGTTTGCTGAGGACTTGTGAGATTATTTTGATAGTTTAGTTTTTTTTTTTTTCGGGAAGAAGTAGAAAGAAAAGTATTTATTGTCACAGGACTACAAACACGCATATAAATTGCTAGCACTTCGCCCGCATCTTCGTCGCCACGGATTGAGAGATTCCTAAAAGCGATTCTTAGATGACGTCTCCTACTCATAATTCAAGGCATATTGTCAGTCGTTTTACACGTGCAGCCTGTGGACCAATTTTACGCAGCGGCCGTACAGCACTCTGCGCGTGCAGTACAAAAATGCCTTCAGGATACTTTTAGGACTTCCGCGGTTTTGTAGTGCTTCGACTATGTTTGCTGAGGCGCGGAACGATGATTTTTTCGCGATCATAAGGAACCGGACAGCTTCACTATTAAGTCGCCTACGGAGCAGCTCGAACAGTCTCCTGAGGGTGTTGTCCGAGCGGTGGGACCTGTCCCTGTTAAAGAGGTGTGGATGCAACTTCATGTTAGCTCTCCTCGTATTTTGTGACATAATTTTATGTTTTGTATTGTGTCTAATTTTGTTAAAAATTGTTTGTGTAAAATTTTAATTTACATATTTAATTTAATTGTGACATTGTTTATGTAATTATAATGTGTATATGTAAATTTAATTTATTGTTGATTGATTTAATGTGATTCGTTTTTATTAACTTTTAATTTTTAATATAATGTATGGACAATGTCTGAAATAAAATTAATTAATTTGTTAATTAATTTTATCTTCATAGGTTAAGTAGTTTTTAAAATATCGTGATTAGTCAGTTACTGAATGAATGAATGACCTTTCGCTTTTATCTAAGTAGAAAATAAGTTTATCTTCTATTTGAAACTTAAAAATCCTTTACGATAATATTAGTAGAACTTAAAGCATAGTAGTAAGGCCAAAATATATTAAATGTTACGTTGATTACGAGTAATAGAATTAACGACCAGATTCGTGGTTGATGACATGGTTGGCGCAGTGGTTGAGCGATTGACTGGTTTCGCGGGTTCGATTCCCGCACAGAACATATATTTGTATGGCATACAGATAGTTGTTCCGGGTCTGGCTGTGTGTATGTGAGTTTGTATGTTTGTAAACGCACCCAGATACAGGAGAAATTCCTAGTGCGGGGCAACGTTTAAATTAATGAAAAATACATACTTATTATTTATTTATTTATTAAGTAAGGCATACCAACGACATATTTACAATTTTAACAAAAAACAGGAAATTACAAGTATTGAATTCTTTGCAACATTCTCTATGAAAGATTAACAATTGATTTGTAAATTTAAAACAAAAATAAAAAATAATAAAATGTAAACAACGCATTACCAAATAAAATGAAATGAAATGACATACCGTGAAGAGTGCGCTCTTTATTTAAATCTATAGTTTTATTGACCTAAATTTCTATCCAGAAGTTCTTTACTCAAAACCCAGCTCTGTTCTCATTTTAGCCTATAAAGATAAACCTAAATAATACTCTAATACTTCCCAGGTCTTAGGGAAAGCCTTGAAGACGATAAATAAAGTGCTTAATACTTTTAAAGGGATTATTTGTGTCAACACTGTGAATTAGATCGCCACGGTATTGGTCGCTCTTATTGCTGTCTATAAATTATTTTGAGACCTTTTTGGAAATGAGATTTAGGCTTTGTTTTAGGAAGTACCTATATTTTATTGAGTTTTGTAGTTTATTTTGAGAATTTTCAGCATTATTCAAAACGCAATTGAATTACGACGAGAAAAACCGCTTGATTTACCTCAATTTAAATGTAAAAGAAGGAAAATATGTTTATGAGTCGGTCTGTTTATTCCGTCCAATCTCCGAAACGGCTGGGCACCTTTGACGGGACTAGACTTTAGTTGATATTATAAGGAGTAACTAAAACTAGTTTTATTTTAGAAAAAGATGAAAAGCTTCGAGCATTTCTACGAGTTTCACGTGGACGGAGTCGCAGACAACAGTTAGTTATTAAATAAACATAAAAGTTTTTATTTGTCATTGTCATTTTACCTATAATTATTAATATTTTATAAGAGTTGAAATATATAGTGTCAAAGCATTAATTAAATATAAACTATTTACAGGCACTTTTTAACCGACTTCAAAAAAAGGAGGAGGTTCTCAATTCGGTTGATTTTTTTTTATTTTTTTTTATTTTATGTTTGTTACCCCATCTCTCCGTCATTTATGAACGATTTAAAAAAATCTTTTTTCATGTGAAGGGATATATGTAAATACATTCCGATTGGTCCCACAGAAATATTATCAAAATCGGTTTATTAGTTAGATTTTTTAATTCAAAATAGCTGGAGAAAATATAAAATTTATCATAAAGCTTTAAACGTATAAATCAAGTAGACGAAATTAACTGTTTTGCTTTCCTGTGAGTTTCCAGTGGTGTTGTTAGGTGTGGGGTAGCTACACTAAAAAGTGAAAAATAAAAAACTTTTTTACAAAAATATTTAACCGACTTTCAAATAAAAAAAAACACTACAAAGTATAAAATAACTTTAATTTCGGAAGTCGGTGTTAAAATATGAAAAATCTACCAAAACCACCGACTTCTGAAATTAAAGTTATTTATTTGGAAGTCGTTAATATTTTTTGTAAAAAAGTTTTGAATGTTAAAGGTCGGTAATTCAAAAATATAAGTTGTACATTCCAGGCACAGGTGATATCTTGAAAATGTTTCCTCAAAAGGGTTTTTTTAGACATTGTCCTATATTTTCTCATTCTATACAGAAACCTTGTAAAACTCCTTTCAATTCCCCAACTCTAACTGAAAAATATATCATCTACATTTTGTATCAGCGCCCCATTTGTCTTAAAGTTATTCCGTTAAGATTTCAGGGAGGGTCCTGAAACAAGAACGCCTTAAACTTTTACAGTGACGCGAAAAAAGATTAGTATACGGGTTAATGTGACTAAATACTTTGTAGATTAAGATAAGTCGTGACGTGGCCATTTTTGTTTTTTTGGGGCAAGGCTAAAATTGGAGTAGGCTTTAAATTACTGGAGTATTCTGAAGGTAAAACAATAGGGAATATGCTTGCATTTTTTTTCATTTGCAAAATGTAATGTTTATTTATTTATCATCATCATCATCATCATCATATTATCCTGATTATCGTATGCCTCCCTCTCCCTTTACTACCGCAAAACACAGCTAGCAAAGGATAGATAATATTGGAAAAAAAATCTAAACATTCATACCATAGATCGGAATAGATAGAGTATATTTACCTAATGTTCGTGGAAGTAAGTAATATAGAGTTGATTTTATGAATCCATTTATGAATCCGGGATTTTAGAGGAGGTTTTATCGACTCTATATTACTTACATTCACGAACATTAGGTAAATATACTCTTCATATTCCGATCTCTGCTCATAACATAAAACAATACATTATAAAATTGTCTTCCTCTAAAATAATTTCAAATAACAGAAACACTGAATAATAGTGAACAAGTATACCTGTAAACCTTACCTTGATTAAAATAATACATTAGCCCCTATTTTTCATCCTAATTGCTCTCCAGAACTCATCCCAGAACTGCCTACTAGACTTCCACAACCCATTAACTGGGTAACACGGTAGTTCTTGGTAAGACTGTAGTCAGATTCACTGGCTTCTAGCAACCCTTAATAACAGAACAATATCACACTAATATTATAAAGGCGAAAGTTTGTGAGTGTGTGTATGTTTGTTACTTCTTCACGCGAAAACGGCAGGACCAATTTTGATAAAAATGTATGTATTCAGGAAGCTGACACCCCAGATTAACACATAGGCTACTTATTATTCCGGGAGTAGTTCTTTCGGATAATGTTTGACATTACCGCGGAGTATCTGATAAACTGCGGGTAACACCGCGGGGCGCAGCTAGTAATATAATAATTACCTTCCTCTAAAAGAATTTCAAATAACAGAAACACTGAATAGTGAACAAGTATAACTGTAAACCTTACCTTGATTAAAATAATACATTAGCCCCTATTTTTCATCCTAATTGCTCTCCAGAACTCATCCAATAGCTTCTCATTAGCTTGTAACTCAATAACAGCTTATTACGTTATGCAGCGGACGTGAAATCGTGAAAGTTAGTAATAGCTTCATTTGTACAATTGTATTTCAACATTTAAAAACTTGTATTCATAATTCTTGGGTATAAATTATGTAAATTATCAATTTAGTTATTTAAAATGGATGCATACGGACCAATGTAAGAAATACTATTATTTAAAAACGTTACGTTTATTAAACGTAAACATTGGTTGAATTAAAAAAAAATAGGGTGTCTGTAAAGCCGGTTTATGGACGATAGTTTAACGTGACAACGTCATATCAAAACATTGATGAAATGATCGTAACGTTACAATGAGCGTAACGTTACAATGAGTCATCTTTTTTAGTGCGTGCAGCCGGCGTTCATCGAGTTATTAGACGTTGTCACGTCAAAAAGGATAANACTGAATAGTGAACAAGTATACCTGTAAACCTTACCTTGATTAAAATAATACATTAGCCCCTATTTTTCATCCTAATTGCTCTCCAGAACTCATCCCAGAACTGCCTACTAGACTTCCACAACCCATTAACTGGGTAACACGGTAGTTCTTGGTAAGACTGTAGTCAGATTCACTGGCTTCTAGCAACCCTTAATAACAGAACAATATCACACTAATATTATAAAGGCGAAAGTTTGTGAGTGTGTGTATGTTTGTTACTTCTTCACGCGCAAACGGCTGGACCAATTTTGATAAAATGTATGTATTCAGGAAGCTGACACCCCAGATTAACACAAAGGCTACTTATTATTCCGGGAGTAGTTCTTTCGGATAATGTTTGACATTACCGCGGAGTATCTGATAAACTGCGGGTAACACCGCGGGGCGCAGCTAGTAATATAATAATTACCTTCCTCTAAAAGAATTTCAAATAACAGAAACGCTGAATAGTGAACAAGTATACCTGTAAACCTTACCTTGATTAAAATAATACATTAGCCCCTATTTCTCATCCTAATTGCTCTCCAGAACTCATCCAACAGCTTCTCATTAGCTTGTAACTCAATAACAGCTTATTACGTTATGCAGCGGACGTGCAATCGTGAAAGTTAGTAATAGCTTCATTTGTGCAATTGTATTTCAACATTTAAAAACTTGTATTCATAATTCTTGGGTATAAATTATGTAAGTTATCAATTTAGTTATTTAAAATGGATGCATAAATACGGACCAATGTAAAAAAATACTATTATTTAAAAACTTTTCGTTTATAAAACGTTATCATCATCATCTAGCCTAGCCTTTTCCCAACTACATTGTGGTCGGCTCCCAGTCAAACCGGATTAAGCTAAATACCAGTATTTTACGTGGAGCGGTTGTCTACTAGACTTCCACAACCTATAAACTGGGTAACACGGCAGATCTTGGCAAAACTGTAGTCAGATTCACTGGCTTCTGACAATCCGTAATAACATAGAACAAAGCAATATAATAATTGCCTTCCTCCAAAAGAATTTCAAATAACAGAAACACTGAACAATAGGGAACAAGTATACCTGTAAACCTTACCTTGATTAAAATAATACATTAGCCCCTATTTCTCATCCTAATTGCTCTCCAGAACTCATCCAATAGCTTCTCATTAGCTTGTAACTCAATAACAGCTTATTACGTTATGCAGCGGACGTGAAATCGTGAAAGTTAGTAATAGCTTCATTTGTACAATTGTATTTCAACATTTAAAAACTTGTATTCATAATTCTTGGGTATAAATTATGTAAATTATCAATTTAGTTATTTAAAATGGATGCATACGGACCAATGTAAGAAATACTATTATTTAAAAACGTTACGTTTATTAAACGTAAACATTGGTTGAATTANGTATAAATTATGTAAGTTATCAATTTAGTTATTTAAAATGGATGCATAAATACGGACCAATGTAAGAAATACTATTATTTAAAAACGTTACGTTTATTAAACGTAAACATTGGTTGAATTAAAAAAAAATAGGGTGTCTGTAAAGCCGGTTTATGGACGATAGTTTAACGTGACAACGTCATATCAAAACATTGATGAAATGATCGTAACGTTACAATGAGCGTAACGTTACAATGAGTCATCTTTTTTAGTGCGTGCAGCCGGCGTTCATCGAGTTATTAGACGTTGTCACGTCAAAAAGGATAAAAAAATCTCCCTGTCTCCATTTTCTACCAGCCGACCTTAATGTGGTGCAGATACAGAACATCGTAGCTGGCTTCTCAATAAAAGAAGCGTGTGGTCATTGACCTTTAGAAGTATAAACTTAAGTTTTTAAAATAAAATTCCAATGAACGCTGGCTTCAAATTTTAAAACAAATATTTCAATAGGAGACCCTATTGATATTTTCACAGTATTTTTTAAAAGACTTTGATATTTAGCATTTTATAAGAACCAGGACCACATAGAACAGCTCCACCCTACCTACGCTCCATTGAAGCAATGGGGTTGTAACTTTTGATATTTTTAATTTAATTTTTATTAAAATTTTTTTTTTATGTAGTGATCAATCAATCGAATTGAAATAACAAGCTTACAAATACAATTTAAATTCGTAACTTATGTCATCGCTTAATCTCAGCAAAATACGATAGTATATAACACGGAAAACAGTTTAATATTAACACACAACAACTTGTAAACAGCCGTAAACTACGCAATTCGCTCGTGGCATTTTGAAAAAGATCGCGGAGATAAACTTAGACGTGACCGCTCGTCTTGAAGCGGCACTCAATACTGACAGCACCGCAACAACCGCTTAGGGGTCTCGTCGATGCGCATGTTTGTGTGAGTGTGCCGTTTCGAGCGTTTGTAGGTAGTGTCCGTACTGTTCATATTATACTGTGACAATAACTAGAAACTATAGCCATGCCCCAACAATATCTCCTTGAAAAATTGTCGGGATGAGACGACACCGGGCTCGCAAATGAATATATACGCTTCCAGGCTCAACGGGTAACAATGTATATCACTTTATACCATTAAACTCGGGCGTCACAGCTTTGCACACTAATCTGGACAAATGACTTTGGAACTTGATAAAAACTCCGACACTTTTTGATGGAAAAGCTTTTTGGAAAAACGGTTTTGAAATTACAGATTTAGAGCTGAAAGTTGCATGATTGCTGTTCTTGTAACTGATCAGTCGTCATCCCTATTGAATACGAAAGTGTCTCTGTGTGTCCGTTTGTTTTTCATTTGCCTAAATATGATATGATAATGTGTCATTATTTTTTTATTTTTTATTATATACCTACTTAATTGTACACCGATAATTACATAAAAAGAAAAATACAAACTAAAACACATGTGCAATAGGCCACCTTATCGCATTCCGCGATTTCTTCCAGGCAACCTGGAATTGACAGTAATTGCCTGGACATAAAATGGGGCTATCATCGGCGCAACTTCTTTACTACTTGAATAATTATAATATATTCACAGATAAACATCTATTATTAACAATAGATACATATATACTAAATATATAGGCATTTAATAAACGACGAACATCGATATCAAAGCGACAGGTAATGTTCCTTCACGAGCCTTTTGAACACAGATAACGATTGAGCGCGTCTTACTGGGACTGGCAATGCATTCCACAAAAGAGCGGCTTGAACGATAAAGGATTTATCCAAGAAATCATCATTTTCTTGCCCTTATCCCATGTAACTTGAGGTCGGTGCAACACGTTTTTTTCTTCCATTCTGTCCTGTAAGCTGTCACGCCATCAATAACTCCCTTTTCATTCATATCACTTCTAACACAATCCATCCATATTTTTTTTTGGCCTCCCTCTCTCTGTCCATCCATCCGCATTTATATTCACAACTCTTTTAGTTACGTGTATTTCATCCCTCCTCTTCACATGACCATACCAAGATAAGCGGTGATAACATAATGTGTGTAATGGTTTTATCGATCTTGAAGTATGTTATTTTTTTTCGTCAATATTTTGCGCAGAAACAAAGCAGGTTCCTTCTCTCACGTTTTTTCCCATTCAAATTCTTGCTCCAGCAAAACAAAAACAAAATAAGAGCAGGCAAGGGTGTCGCATTTAAAAAGCACACTTAAGAAGGCAGTGCCTTGGCCTAGTTAGTCCCAGTTCCGGATTACGGCAATGTGTCGATATTTATGGCTCGTTAAAATTTATACAATTTTGCCGTCGACTTTTCTCGAATACCGACGCGGGTCTAGTGTTGTGACTAAGATTCTGGGTTGAGAAGGATTGTCTCGTTTAGTTATTAGAAGTCGTTAATAAAAAGTTCTAGTAAAATGGTTTATCCGTGGGCACATTACGTGTAATTAAAGCACAAAACGGCACATGTGTGAGTACCGTGTACCTTAAACTATTATTTTTCTTTGACTTGAATGTGCCCTGGCGGTTGGGAGTGTCATACTCACTTAAATATCTGGCTGATGGTGCTGGATCATTTGGCACTCTTCAAAGTGTTTGAGCCGAATGGTGCTAGCGCAGGCGTCATATTGCTGAACGAGCGCCGTCAGCTAGGACCGGTCATGTCTCAGCTGCCACGGCTATTTCAGTTATTTGTTCCTTGAATTGTTGCTTTTTTTTTTACTTCGGACGCTTTATCGTGCATGTCTTTCTACATCGTTCTCACATATATGTATGTTTGTATAACTTTCACACGAATGATGTTACCATATCTTTGTAAAAAACAATGATTTAAAAGAGTGTCCATGGAGTTTCTTACACGTTCTTCTCCATAGAGATCTACGCTTTGGAACGTGTTATTAGCTTCATCTCTTTAAACAGACCGACCTTGACTATTAAAAAGTGCCTGTAATAGTTTAATTGAAATAAATGCTTTGAGTTTGTTATGTCATATTATTTGAAGGAGCACAGCTGTTCAATGGATTGCCGGACGATATAAAAGAGTGCGATAACGTGAATACATTTAAAAATAATCTTAAGAAACATGTATGTACATTATAACTTCTTCTAATACTCTGGAGAAAATTGTATAGTACTGTATTATCGTACTTAACACTTTGTAAGTTCTTATGAGAAATAAATGTCTTTAAGCCGAATTGTTTCTGTCGCCAAAGTGCTTTGCTGCGTTTCGGTTTAAAGGGCTTGGAGCTGGTCAAATAATTACGAAGATTAATGAACTTGGTAGTGACTTTAAGACTTACAAAAATCATGACAAACTAACTGTTTCATATTTTTCTGCAAAGGTGGTTCTTCAAGGTACCAATTTATAGTCTATCATTGTTAAAATCAATGTCTAACTGAGCATTACCTCATTTATATTAGAGAAAGTATAGAGGGTATGCGGAACAGGTTGTCAAGTCCCGCAAACCTCCATTGAAAAGGGAGAATCCTCCGACCAGACGGTTGTTGAGTCTGGTGAGCAACTGCTCGATAATTGATGTTCGGATTGTTGTATATGTTTAAATCGTACGGAAAACTCTGATACCGCGATGCAAGATTTCGTTAGTAGTTCACTGCTGGCAGGATAGATGACGTGGCGGTTCTTTTTGGTACCGTACAAATTTTGCTTCGTTAGTTTTTCTTGTGGCGACATTGATGCCGCTACAGTAAGAGGTAAAGAAAGAAAGAACAAAATAAAATTAACACATCTATAAAACACGCAAGGTACATAGAAATAACAAAAAAAAAAAAACCAGAGACAAAAACTAAGTGTGTCTTTTTCAGCGATAGATACTAATTTAAATGTCAAACAGTTCCAGTATTAACAAGTGTAGGCAGCCCATCTATCTACATTAAGTTTCATCATGAACTTTATTTTCTTTATATAGAAAGTTGTTTGAGTGTACAGTAAAGAATCCAGAATAAAAGTCTATCATTGTGCAATAGATAATATTAAGCTTCGAAGTATTATAAAACATTTTCTATTATCTGTTTACATTCTACATTTAAATGTCAAACAGTCCTTTTAGTAACTGGTGTAGGCAGCCCGCCTATCTACATTAAGCTCACCGATACTCCAGCATACATTATGCAGTATTCTTGTTAGTAAACAAACTTCGCCCGTTCCCGGGTTCTTTCGGAGAAAAATCTAGAACTATGCGTAACAACGTTCTTATTGAAATAAAAACTTGTGATTGTCCTGTAACTTGATTCAGTATTCTTTGAATAAGTGTGCTTTTTGTTAGGGTCCTCGTTGCTTATAAATAAGATGGCTAGAAGAATGAGAATACTTGAGAATACAAAAGGTAGTGAGAAATAGTAACTAATTACTGATATCATAGTTTATGCTTTAAGGACACGGCAGAGAAGGCTCAAAATTGATCATCAATGACACATCAATTTTAATGATATGATTGGACATGTCATACCATGTTCTTGTGTCACTGTAGGGTGCCAGCTGAAAACTAGCGCTGGGTGTCTGACGCCCAGCATATTATTCTGAGATGGTAACCCTTTCGGTGAGGTTGACTGTATCACTGCTATGTTATATTTATTGTTTTTTTTTTTCTATATGTTTGATGCTGTTGTGTTGCATGTAACTAAAAGAGTTATGAATATAAATGTGGATGGATGGACAGGGAGAGGGAGGCCAAAAAAAATGGATGTGTAGCGGCATCAAAAACTAAGAAGCGAAATTTGTACGGCAACAAAAAGAACCGCACCGCTATCTACGACGAACTAACATCAAAATCCTGCATCGCACAAGCAAAGATCTCCGTGCGATTTGAACATATACAAAAGTCGAATTTCAACTATAGGGCAGTTGCCCACCAGACACAATAATCGTCTGGTTCGGAGGATCCTCCCATTTCCAGTGGAGGTATGCGGCACTTTACTCTCTGTACCGCATACCTCTATTGATGGATTGTGTTAGAAGTGATATGAAAGAAAAGGGAGTTAGTAATAGCGTGACGGCTGACAGGACAGAATGGAAGAAAAAAGACGTGTTGCGCCGACCCCAAGTACATGGGATAAGGACAGGAAGATGATGATGATGTTGCTGTTGTATTGTCGAATTAAAGTGTTCTATTCTATACTATACTACATGTTCCGTTCTCTAAAAAAATGTGAATGAGAACTTTAAGATTTCCAACTGTTTCTTGATAATCCTTGATAATCCTTGATAAACAATATCAGCTATGTTTCTGTTTAAGTGAGTGAGTTTAATATGGAACGAATAAAAAACGAGTCACTAGCAACCAACAATGTGTCGGTTTAGATAGGTTTATTCAAAAATGTATTTGCCCGCTAGGGCCAGAGCCTGCCAGGGTTACGGAATTTGTTCGAAAGTCACCGTGGCCCTGGAACGCAAAGGGCTTAGAAGGAACACGGATGG
>NDFZ01001532.1:0-14144 GCA_002192655.3 Mamestra configurata | reverse complement strand
TAATTGCTAGGTATGTATATCTAACGAAGGAGACTTGTCATATTATTTTATTGTGCGCTGCTTATTATGATGGAGACCGTCATTTTATTTTTAATACACCTATTTACGCGATCTCAGAATGAGGTTTTATGTCCAATTAGCAGGTCAGTATGAAATGCAACTGTATTCAACGTTGAAGTCGGGTTTCTACTTAATAGTGTGGCCGATGACGCTAGACCAGTTGCTAATCAATTATATGGTTGAGGTATAAATTGTGTACAAACAATTATATTTTATTACACATTGAGTTGATTCTTGTTTTTTTTTTTAATAACTTTATACAAACGTGTGGCACGTTTCTAAAGTAGTGGGTTCTAAGAATCGCGATTGACTACAAATTATATAATTCTACGAGTATATCTATATTTTTGTTCACTTTCAACTACCTACAAATGAAAATTTAATTAAATGCGTCACCTCGTTTTTAAAAATAAGTTATACCAACGTTAATTAAACTCAGTTAGACAGCGACGTTGAAACTTAGCAACAGCGTCATTACTTTTTATATCTTCAAAGTTTATTCGAAAAGCCCTAATTGTAGTAGATTCTAGCTCTGAATAGTATTCAATGATATTCACCTCTCGTCCTCGGCCTTGGCTCTCTGCGCGCTGACCTGGCGCCTCATCTGTCCTATCTGCACCTCGCTCAACTTCTCGCGACGCGCGCTGTAATAGTATGAGCGGTTTAGTTCACGACTTTACTTTTGGTCCTTTGGTACGAGTACCAAAGGAACTACTGTTTAAAAGTTTTGAAAAGAACAATAAAAGTTTTGCAAACTAGTCAAGCGCTTGAATGAAACAAAACTCACGATTAAAAAAATACGGTTTTATTTATTCGCTACTGTCGTGCTTGAATATCTATTTGTTCTAAATAGCCAGTGCGTTGATTATACGGAATTCTCAGTTATAAGCCGGAAATGGAACTGTGCTGAATATTTCGAAGTAAGCTTGCCTTTTTAGTCTTTGATCTTATAGAGCCTATGATAGTTTTTGATGTTATTCTGTTTTGCTACCTTTGTTTGCTTTTCACGGTGGCCATTGATTATAGTGCATATTGAAGATACATGCAGGTATAAATAGTGGTGGTTAAACGAAGAGATAACTCAGGGTACTGGGTAGAAATTTGTTAAAAAACAAAGGATAGGATGTTAAAAAGTGCTCATAAATTTAGAAAAAATAGAAAATTAACTGCAGGCTAGTATGGGATGGAGGAGGCTTTTGACCGGGAGTGAAAACGTTAAGGAAANAATTATATGGTTGAGGTATAAATTGTGTACAAACAATTATATTTTATTACACATTGAGTTGATTCTTGTTTTTTTTTTTAATAACTTTATACAAACGTGTAGCACGTTTCTAAAGTAGTGGGTTCTAAGAATCGCGATTGACTACAAATTATATAATTCTACGAGTATATCTATATTTTTGTTCTCTTTCAACTACCTACAAATGAAAATTTAACTAAATGCGTCACCTCGTTTTTAAAAATAAGTTATACCAACGTTAATTAAACCCAATTAGACAGCGACGTTGAAACTTAGCAACAGCGTCATTACTTTTTATATCTTCAAAGTTTATTCGAAAAGCCCTAATTGTAGTAGATTCTAGCTCTGAATAGTATTCAATGATATTCACCTCTCGTCCTCGGCCTTGGCTCTCTGCGCGCTGACCTGGCGCCTCATCTGTCCTATCTGCACCTCGCTCAACTTCTCGCGACGCGCGCTGTAATAGTATGAGCGGTTTAGTTCACGACTTTACTTAACTACTGTTTAAAAGTTTTGCAAACTAGTCAAGCGCTTGAATGAAACAAAACTCACGATTAAAAAAATACGGTTTTATTTATTCGCTACTGTCATGCTTGAATATCTATTTGTTCTAAATAGCCAGTGCGTTGATTAAACGGAATTCTCAGTTATAAGCCGGAAATGGAACTGTGCTGAATATTTCGAAGTAAGCTTGCCTTTTTAGTCTTTGATCTTATAGAGCCTATGATAGTTTTAGATGTTATTCTGTTTTGCTACCTTTGTTTGCTTTTCACGGTGGCCATTGATTATAGTGCATATTGAAGATACATGCAGGTATAAATAGTGGTGGTTAAACGAAGAGATAACTCAGGGTACTGGGTAGAAATTTGTTAAAAAACAAAGGATAGGATGTTAACAAGTGCTCATAAATTAAGAAAAAAATAGAAAATTAACTGCAGGCTAGTATGGGATGGAGGAGGCTTTTGACCGGGAGTGAAAACGTTAAGGAATGATGAATGAGATGACTAAAAAGGCTTGAAATATAATTGCACTCACTTTAAATTTTGTTGTATTTCTTCATAGTTGACGTAATGCCCGGTGGGTCCCCACGCGCTGTCCATGCCCTGCTACAAAACAAACACACATTTTCTATACAAATCTACTATTAATTGCATAGGTATCATCAGTATTCATCTTTATTGCAGCAAATTTTCCGTAATAACTATAAAAAGTTATATTAATCGAAGCTGGTGATGAAGTTATGAAATATCATATCAGTAGCGATTGAGACGATACAAATGGCAATGGAAAAATATATAATTCCATAAACTTGGGAAAATTCCAATTTTAAAGGTCCTCCCTCCTCATGTCTGCCTTTCAAATCATGCGCAGTATAGGAATAACCCACTTTTTCTGAGATAGGTACCTGTTTTCTGCAGCGGACTGCGATAATTATTAGGTATTTTAGCGAGGAACAGAAAACATTTATTTATCACTTGCAGGAGTTGTATTAAGTATTTTATTTTTATCTGTATATGTTTAGAACAATGACCCATTGCATCCAAGGACCACTTTCTCGACATCGACATAGGATTATGGACTGCCACCCCAAACTGATATCTTGACGCAGACGGCAGAGTCCCGCAAAGTTATACGTAGGCGACCAAGGCTTGGACGAAGATAGTACTAAAGAAATTACGAAAGTCATAATCATAGTCATCTATATTACAAATAGGGAGCAGCATACTGTAGCCGACAAAAGTAATACTAACATTACTAAAGACTGTAGAATGTTATCGCTTATAAGAAGACATCATCAGTTTAAAGTATAATATTTACCGGGTGCTGCTGGTGCGGCGGCGCTCGGTACGGCGGCGCGCGGCGCTCGGACTTGTGCGTGCGCTCGCCTCCGCTGCCGCTGCTGCCTTGCCGCGAGTGCGACACTTCTGACCTGATGGAACATACATTTTTACTGTTTGAACATCTGTCTGGCATATAGAAAAACTGCACATGAGTTGGTCATGGCGAAGTTTCTGATAACCAATATATCAAAATTGGAGTGGACACTCAAAATGTGCCACTAATATTTTAATAAGGAGATAAATGATGAACTGACTGAAAATTGAACCAATTTTGCGAATAGTGTCAAAATGATAAAATATAAAGGATTGATCACGTGACAAATGACGCCAACTTTTGTCAGATATATATGTATGTACATTTGGACGTTTTGACAATCGCCTTCGCCACGCTACCATGAATCGAATGTCACTTGTCTCAGGGCACATTACAAATAAGTAGAAAAACAAATGAAAAAAATATTATTAGCATTCGATAGTGTCAATAATAGTAGGCCATGATTCTAAATCGGGATTTACTCGAGCGTCGTGGCGACCTATTAGATTTTGTAGTTTAGATGATAGGAAGAATAAAAGGTTATGCAATGTTTCCCCTTTCAGTAGTGGGGAAATGTCTACAGATCTTCTTGAACTTAATATGGCGCGCTTCATTGTGACGTTATTTTTTTTTTTTTAATATGATGGGCTAACCTATGGTGGAGGTACTAGACAGGATGCAAGGCATCTCCCCCTATGTTCATCCGCCACGGTCGAGTAAATCCCAAATAACCCATTGGGCTCCGTACTATAAGTTGCAACATTGTCACAAAATTTAAGCCAGGTACACTTTTAATAACTTTCTTCATTTCGCAATCTGTTGAAGTCAAAATGATCCTCCCTGGTACAAACAAGGCTAGAAGTTGAACATACCTCTGCTGCGACTTTGACTGGGGAGGGTTCGGTTCTTCTTCTTTCTCCCTCTCTTCTATCCTGTTGTGTCGCTCTAACGCATCTCTCGACAGAGACTTCTCCGACGCTCGACCCGGCTGTGATCTACCGTATACTTCTGTTTCTGGTTTCTTGTGAGGCTTGCCTATCCTGTTGGACAAATTGAAAATCATTGTAAAGTAAAACAAAGCGACGTCTGTCGTACGGTTTACTACAACTTTAACCTTTTACAGGTCGACTCATACAAAGTAGCCAGTAAACTGCAAAGTCATTTCAAGGTTGTAATCTCATAGATTTTAATTTCCATATTGAACGTTAACATTTTTAACGCCAGTGTCACGTATACATGACAAGCAAGCGCGTGCCCTGTACGCCAAACGTCACAAATATGTGCCAAAAAGTACGGCGAATTTGTGGCTTGGCGTCGGGGGCACGCCGATGCGTTTATACTCCAGCGTTCAAAACTAAAAAAAACGTTTACAAACCGCATTAGAGCACAGTGTCTGCGATTAAAGGCAAAACCAGCAATCATTTATTTATGTCACCGGAAAATGGTAAACTCTTAAGATTATAAACTCTAAGAGATTGTAAACTCTCGATAAATTGTCAACTGAAATTAAGTGACACAAAGTACTGACACAAAAGTGCGACCAATCAGAGCACAAGTCTACTGTCCNTCAACTGAAATTAAGTGACACAAAGTACTGACACAAAAGTGCGACCAATCAGAGCACAAGTCTACAATTCATTATGTCTACAATTCATGAGAAATTGTAGACTGACATAAACTGGCGACCAATCAGCACTCTGGTCTACAATTTATCTGTTTTCGTGTGATACTAAAGTTGGAAACAAGGCTCTCATTGGTTTGTTCAGATGTGAGCTCACACCAACAAAGACCAATGAGGGGCCAAGTTTCCTATTTAACTATCACACCAAAACAGATAAATTGTAGACCAGAGTGCTGATTGGTCGCCAGTTTATGTCAGTCTACAATTTCTCGGACCGGCACGGAGATATTATAGAACACAAGATTTTGATTCGTATTATTGTGGAACAAATGTTCATTTCATAATTTATCGAGAGTTTACAATCTCTCAAGATATTGTGNTGTAGACCAGAGTGCTGATTGGTCGCCAGTTTATGTCAGTCTACAATTTCTCGGACCGGCACGGAAATATTATAGAACACAAGATTTTGATTCGTATTATTGTGGAACAAATGTTCATTTCATAATTTATCGAGAGTTTACAATCTCTCAAGATATTGTCTAATCTTACGTAATTTGCAATTATCCGGTGACATTCATTTTCAAAGATTGAAGTTTTTTTTTTTTAAGACAATAATGAATTGACTTTTGTGGACTTCCCTCAAAACGCCTACCTGCTACTGTTGGCACTATATGAACAGGGAAAAGGACCCAACAAATTCCCTAGCAACACATCTCAGTCTGCTTTGTACCTAATTTCTTGATTACTTTTTCAGTTTTATTAGTTATGTTCATTTATTATCTCGCTTTATAACACCAATGCTCATGTATATGCCACCTGTTTTATGATTATGTTTTAACTTTGTAACTTTTACGAGTGCCGCTTTTTATTACGTAACACAATTAAAAAACCTTAATTGCTATAATGTACGCACGTAATTCATTTTAGTGGGTGCTGAATTAATAACCAGAACTAAAGAAAAACGTGGGACCAAATGCAAAACGAATTATTTACTTAGTTAAAATTAATTAGTTAAATTAGCAAATTAGAGGAACAAAGACAACATTATTTAACGTAACCTGTTGAGATTGGAAAAAAGATGTAAGAATATAATTAACACTCACTAACTCAGAAAGCAGCTTAATTTTATTGAGACATTTATTACTGTGTCCCGTTACGGTTATATTCATACGGTAAACATTTTAGTTTTTTTTTAACTATGACATGGTCTTTTCTGTAATTTGGATGCCAAATATAAAGGAGCTCTAGCGTATTGCAGACCACGTAGTACCGTAGTAAGTGATCTCCAACACCAAACGTATCGTAATAGGGTATTTGACTAAAAAAAATCAAATTAGTCCGTCAGATAGATTTTGAAAAAATAATGGAAACGTATTTTTTCTTTTGTCACATAAACCTAAGTTAAGACGATACAGTGCGTTGAAAACTCGTGTGACGGCACTTACCAGNCGTAGTACCGTAGTAAGTGATCTCCAACACCAAACGTATCGTAATAGGGTATTTGACTAAAAAAATCAAATTAGTCCGTCAGATAGATTTTGAAAAAATAAAAGTTAAGACGATACAGTGCGTTGAAAAGTCGTGTGACGTCACTTACCAATACACTTTTTACTGAAAAGTGACGTTACAAGGCCCCACTCCTTTTCTTTGATGCGTTTTATCTTCGTATTTTTTTATTGATTTGATAAAATACGTATCCAATATTTTTCAATTATCTAACTGACTAAATAGAATCTTATTTTTTTAACCCAGGCAACATCCCTATTGTTATTGTGTCNACACTTTTTACTGAAAAGTGACGTTACAAGGCCCCACTCCTTTTCTTTGATGCGTTTTATCTTCGTATTTTTTTATTGATTTGATAAAATACGTATCCAATATTTTTCGATTATCTAACTGACTAAATAGAATCTTATTTTTTTAACCCAGGCAACATCCCTATTGTTATTGTGTTAATGCGATCAATGGCTGTATGACGAAGAGATAGTAAAATAAACTTACCTAAACATGGTTGATAACGACTTGAGTAGGGAAGGCTTCTTGTGTGAGAGGGATGACTGCTGCGGCGATCCTCGGATCATGTCGGGGCCATTGTTGTCGTCTGTCAACCAGTGTTTTAATGCTGCAATAAGAAATTATATTAGCAATTCTGTATTACGCTTTAAGAAGCGATCAACTCATGATATTTGGTAAATGCTTACAAAATATGACAATATGTAAATTTAACTCAAAACATTAACTTGTAACTAGTAGCATATTAGGTATATTCTAAGTCATACTGCTAACCAAGAAGAGCCTAAGGCCTTTCTGTATGATTCAAAAGATTTAGTAAACCAAGCATAATTATTTTACTCTTCTTTCTACTCATAACAAAATTTGTATAAATTCCCACCAAATGAAAACAGAGAAGAATAGGTATTTATTTAATTTACCCCATAGTAATTATTGTGGGAAATTTACAACAAAAACTTATCAAAAATGTCATTATAGTGCTACTAATAACAAGGAAGGAGACTCACGTGGGTGCGCTCGCGCGTAGATGGGTTCGTTGCGCGGATTCCTTTGCGTCTCTTGTATGGCGGTCTGTAGCGACTCTAAACTTGATGACTTCCTCATCCCTAAAGAAGGACCCACTTGCATGGCTGGAATAAAATGGGTAAGTTAGTATTTGTAGCATAGTTTGTCCCAGTATACTTCCTTGGGGGACTCCACCATCGATAAAATGCAAAGATATGTGATGATATCCTATTTTAACAATATTTAAGCACCCTCTCTCTCAGTCAGTTTTTGACTTTTTTGTCAGCTCTCAATTCTCATCAGCAATTAGCACGATTAACCCTTATTTGATAACTTTTCAATTAGTGGAGTAAAATAATGACATCGAATAAGTCCAAAGCCTTACCAAGATCGGAATAAATATAGATATTTGTCTTTAAACTTACAATTAATAGCCTTTATCTCTTTGATCTTCTTGTAAGTGCCAGTACTCTTGGCATCCATCGCAGCGTGTCTTTTCTCGGACATGGACCGTCGACCAACAGCGTCCCGACTGAACCCGGCACCACTTTCACTGCCTGACTCGCCACCGCAACCGCTTCCACTACCCCTAGATGATGGAAAAATACGTGATTAATTCATTATACAAGATTCAAGTTTTATTCAAAGAAGATCGAATATTGTGGGGTTATGGTTAGACAGGACTAAAGCTTAGTTTCCATAGACAGCTAGTAGGTACCATTAACAGTTCTATGATGGAACACCTGATGTTTTTTGGGTTCCGTACCCAAAGGATAAAACGAGACCCTATTACTAAGACTCCACTGTCTGTCTGTCTCTCTGTCACCAGGCTGTATCTCATGAACCGTAATAGCTAGACAGTTGAAATTTTCACAGATGGTGTATTAATAATGAAAATGAAATAAAAATAAAAGGGATATACAAGGGACACAAGAAACATGTTTTTTCCGGGTTATGGTACGGAAACCTTCGTGTGCAAGTCCAACTTGCACTTGGCCAGTTGTTTTTTTAATCAATAAGTAGTTCCATTAAAAAAAAACTGAAAATAATGGAACCAATGTTGAATTTGTTATCACTACTTACACATTATTATTTAAGGCACTTATTATTGTGTGTGGGGTTATGCAAAGACAGGATCAAACCTTAGTTTTCCAAAGGCAGCTGAGGGAGCCACGTAACGTACGTCGTACTAACCGAGTAATGCTACCATTGTGACAGCACCTCTATCTTAGGAAACCCAACATTAGTAAACTAAATTGAAAGGTCCGAAAAAAATATTCTTAAGAAACTTACCGCGTAGTTCCATAATCCTCTTCAATGATAACATTATGATGCGCAGGCGGCGACCTCGGCATGTGCACATGTCCTAAATTCTGTCTGTAATGATGTCCATTCGTGACTGGAGCATCGATTTGAGTTGCCATATAATAGCTTTCATTTCTTAGTCCAGTCAGTCTATCTATTACAGGGTTCCATCCATCTAGCCTACTCCATTCGAAGCTATCTCTTTTGTTATCATGTGGAGGTGCATCTTTGTCTCTTTCTAAGTAACCTTTGCTGTCGTCTGATTGGTTCGAGACCCAACTGTTGTTATTGTTTATAGTGACTATTGAGGCGTGTTTCTTGCTGCTTCGTCCGTCATGGCTGTCAAAGCCCTCGTTTTGGTTAGCGTCGTATTTTTGGCTGTAATTTTCAACTGGTTTGTTTTCCTTGTCGCTGCTAGCGTTGTATATCACTGTGTTATAGTTCTGAGAGTTGTCGTTTGAATTTGTTGTGTCGTTTCCGTTCGGTGGCGTGTCATCTTTCCACCTAGCTAGGCTATCCATACTATCTGTTGGCAGAAAAATTATATTGTTAGATTATGATTAATGTTTTGCCAAGACTTGTGAGAAGGCTTATCGAGTATTAAGGCTAACATTATTTGTGTCTGCTCATATATGTACTGTACATTCAACGACTTCCATTAATCACAAATTGTGTTTTAGGAATGATGCTGGAAAGATGGACCATTATCAAATCGTATTATTTCTGAAAGTCCGGATGGATGACCGGAGGCTGATCCTCTTTACATCACACATAGACTACTAGCAACTTACACTGTAATAGATAATCTAGTGTGCTATAAATAGTACATACCAGTCCGCCTAGCGATGGTGAGCGAGATGCTGCCGGAGCGCTGCGGGCGCGCGTGCACAAGCGCACGCCGCAGCGTCTCCATGGCCTCCGCGTTGCTCTGTCCCACTAGTGACACGCCGTTCACGCTGAGCAGCTGGTCGTTTGTGTGTAATCTACGGACAATGACAAACTTTATGAAAATAAGCCGAAAACCGGAAATAAACCCTTCATTGAACATGCAACTTAACAAAAATAGGACAGCGTTAGCGCGCCTCGTTACAATACAAGACGAACGACTAAAAAGTTCTGAACACAGCGCTGTTATGATGGCGACGCACTGTCGCGCATGGTTGCCAATATAATCTTCGCGTTTTACCGACCGCGGCCCGTGTCTGCGACTTTTCACTCTTCCTGAAGAACTAGATGAATATTCTATGATAGCTGGTTTCCAAAACCTAGGAGCCCAGACAACGCCTCGTAAGTTCTTTAAATAAAACTAAGGCTAACTAAGTACTAGGTTTTTTACTTGAACTTTTTTACATTTATCGAAACTAATTATTTGGATTTTAAAAATTCTTTCGCCATTAGGAAGCTATAACAACATTAAAACTTAAAACAGGCTATATTTTATTTTCGAAAAAACAGAGATCCGTACGAAAAAAGCAATAATGTAAACCAAAGTAGCAAAATTTTTCCTAGTAAATTCATTTTTGGCGTGCGCTGAGAAAACTATTGATGGCATAAAAATAATGTACTACATGATTAAAGTACTCTTTATTACCTATAAAAAAAACCCGCGGTGGTANATGGCATAAAAATAATGTACTACATGATTAAAGTACTCTTTATTACCTATAAAAAAAACCCGCGGCGGTATATGNTGGCATAAAAATAATGTACTACATGATTAAAGTACTCTTTATTACCTATAAAAAAAACCCGCGGTGGTATCCAACTATGACCACTTTATTTTCAAATTATTCAATCAAAACCTGGGTGGAATGGAATAGTGGTGATTTTGGCATCATGATATTAATATTCAAATGGTTTAATAATTAAGGTCGATAGTAACAGTACATAGTACATGTTAAATTAATTCCGATTTGAATAATTTAACATGTACATAATCGACCTTAACATAATCTAACTAACATAATCTTCACGCACAAACGCTTCTTCATGAACAAACTAAAATTGGGATAAAAGAAACCGATCTAACAATTTATCAACCCCTAACGTGGTCAACAGGGTGTACAGTTGCGCTGATCCTTAGACCACTGAATCTGGGTAATTCATGAAATTCGTTGTGCTTAATTTTCTAACACTAACCCTTAAAGGAGAGGGGGTGTTGAAGTTTGTGGAGTATCTACTAAATCCGCGCGGACGAAGCCGCGGGCGAAGTGCTAGTAACAATAATAAACATGATCTCTCACCTGCCATCCCTCGACGCGGCGCCGCCGTGCAGCACGGACTTGATGAAGATGCCGAGGTCCTGCGGCTCGGCGCCCACGGTGACCTTGCCCTTGACGCTGATGCCCAGCCCCGCCTTCTCCGAGTCGTGTACCGGCACGTCCAGCCGGAGTATGAGACGGTTTCGGAGGCCTAGGATCTGGAGATAAGCAAGAGGGTTCCACGTTAATATTGACTGATCATAAAGAACAGTATGGTAGAGGTTTGGTCTTCAAAATCAGTCTTTTTTACTAAACTGTGGATATCTAGAATCACATTTTTGCGGCAAGAACTTGAGTAGGTAAGGTTAGTATTTGATTCAAACATTCATTTTCGACCGCTTGATTGGCCTATATTAGTCTTAGGTAAGCCTGACTACTGATGAAGAGTTCCCGCGTTCGATATCCTGGGCAAAGTGCTCGCTACTGTAGCACAAAGCCAAATCTCAGACAAAATGGAGCATGCTAAATCTGCATTTTGGATCAAACTTATTAAAAAACTATTGGGTTCATTATTTAATTGGATCATCGACCGCAAAAACATTTTCTGTTATCTGACAATGCCTTATCAAATATTATATCTGTGCTAAAAATAAAAACAATTGGTATACTTACAGAATTAGACGAGGAGTTTAAAGCCTCTTGCAGCGCACTATCATTGCTATGGTCCTTGTGTAGCAGATCATCTTTAGACGAACTCTTAGGTATCCTGCCCCTCATGGAGCTGTTGGAACTGTTTTGATTGATCGCGTTCACTATGCTGGAGACCCGGCCATTCTCTGAGGGTTTGTTGGCTTCGTTTGAGGGAGGTGGTCCTATGGCTTTCTCTATGTATTTCGTCGGACTTTGTTGGGGTTCTACCCTCTGAAAGAAAGGGAAAAATATTGATGTCATAAGATAATTGTAAAGGTGATAATTATTTCCGTTTTTTTTTGTAATAATTTATTTATGTAATAGGTTGGGTATTATATAGCAACCAGTCTTCCTCATGGCTTTTTTAAAGCCTTTGTGGGGCAAAAGCAGATAGAAAAACTGAAAGGTCTCTTATGCCTGATACTCTGACAATGCTACCCTTCAATCCAGAACACAGCGAAGTTGCTTAACGGTGGATGCATATTCTAGTAAGCATGTAGGTAGTATTCCACCGTTTCCGAGACAAGCTGTTTCAGAAAGGGCCCACAAACATAATCAGGCATTAATGGTCCCCCTTTGTGGGATAGATTGGGCCATAATCACGCAAATGGAAATCCACCACGAGGTTCTAAATCCGCCAAGTGACCCCAGTGCAAGCACTAGCATGTCTCATGCCTTTGATTTTTCGGTTCTAGGACATGCAGGATTCCTTAAAAAGAGTTGTGTACTAGTTACTATTAACACTGATTTTTACCTGAGTCCTATTAGGCACTGTCCGTTCAATGACGATCTCGACGGTAGACTCGGTGGGAGTGTTCCTCAGCAAGGCGACGACTTGTTGCTGAGTGAGGCCGGAGACAGACACGTTGTTCACTGACACCAGCTTGTCGCCGGCGCGCAGGCGGCCGTCTGTTACTGCTGCACCCTGCAACAAGAGGAAATTGTGTTTAATGAGGGGAACTTACAAAAGGGATTATATATAATACATCAGTGAAAATCTTGGGTGGTGTTGTGGTCAAATCTTTCCGAGAGTCTTAACAACTAAAAACAGTCATTTATCTTGTGTAAAGATTTCTGGTAGAATACAGTTTTCCTACCATCTCATCAATATGATGAGATGCAGCGTCATATAATTGGAGTAAGAGCAGCGGGCTGTTGACAAAAATAACATTGAAACCAGTCTAAAATTCTACTTCCAGGGTTAACTTATAACTGAATAGATTTCTGAACTGTTTGCTATGGTGTCAACTTACCTTAGGCAATATATTCTTGATATAGATAGGACAGTGTCCCCCTGTGGGGTTGTCCCTGGTGGTGATGGTGAAGCCGAGCCCCTTCTCGCCCTTGACGAGCGTGACGGGCACGGTCTGCGCGGCGCCGCACGCCGGCTTGCTGCTGGGGCTCACGGGCACCTCCGAGCCCGAGATGGCGCGCTCGCTGCTGCCTCCTACAAACGTTCAATATGGACGTTACATATTTGAGCAGATTAATTTGAATTCTAACTCGAAAGATGCTATTCAGGATAAGGTCATAGGCACATACAGCAAGTACCCGGGTGTAAATAACGCTTCGCTTCAGCTTTCGAAAACGACAAACACGTGATAGTGACATAGTTTGCACTACAAAGGCGAAAAAATTAAGTGTCTTTTGCCCCCGCTAATATGTTGTACCAAATAAAATCTGAAATGCAAACAAATATAAGCAGGTAATGCATATCGTACAGTTCGTGGCGTAAATAAACATAAATGTGGGTCCAAGAAAATGACAAGTCTCAATCGCAGCAGCTCGAGGCGAAGCTGGCAGGACGAGCTTGACTCCTATCGACAGGATTGGTTGAAACTTGCCCAAAGCCGGCACGAAAGGGAGGACTTTGCCCCGCAGTGGGGCAGAACAGACTGAAGTAAATAAATAGGTAAATAAATGGCCATATGCTCCATATACCTTCAGGTAAGAGATCAAGAGGTCGTTCTTGCACAGGATGTACACTTGCTACGTTGTTCACTCCGGAAACCCACCGTAGCATGTCTTCTACCCTGTAAATAAAATAAAATTACAAACTTTAAAAATTACTCAAATATTTATTCAAGGAGCGGCATCGTGTAAAAGAGTAGCTAGACAAACAACAAACAAATGGCTTGTTCCTATGCAGGCTAGTAGCATAGTGTCAGTTGCCACCTACATTATATCAGGCTACAATCCTACATAATCATGTTGGGTAAACGGATTTATTATAATAAGATACCTGTGATTCTGATGGTTGTTGACAGGCGTGTCTTGTCCTAAGGGCTCTCTCCGCGCGTCTCTCGGTAGACTCTTACTGCCGTAACTTTGCACCCGCTCTGCTGCGTCTAACCAGACACCACTACTAAAAAGAAACAAGAAAGATTTGTTTATTTCTGCTGCGTATCTTAACAAGATAGAGACAATATCGGTTTAATCTGAAAGGTGTTTCAGGTTTAAAGAAGAAAAGTGCCTACGAAAAGTAGGCCTTTAGATATGGTTCAAGTCAAAAGTGATAAATTATCTCGAATTCCAGATAAGTAGTCCTGTTGAGTTATAAATGCAGTTTCAGACAAACAGATGTAGAAATTACTTATAAAAGAAATCCATGAGTAATGTAAGATAAGATACC
>NDFZ01001531.1:0-14137 GCA_002192655.3 Mamestra configurata | reverse complement strand
AATGTTAATTATTTTGGCTTTTGTCTAATGAAAGACTGTCAAAGATCTACAAATGACAGCCGGAACCGACGCGTTAGCGAGTTTTTGGGGCATGGAGGAGTTTCGGTAAGTGTAATGGATGGTTCCCAACCAAAAAACCTACTTTTACTATTGCACGAATCAAATCTCAAAAAAGTATTTCTTAACTTGTCAAAATTTACTAAACATCTAATTTCCTCCCTATCTCCTTCAGATTTTTCGTTTGTTCTTACACATTGTACTTATATGAAAAAACAAGGCTGATGGTAATCGTCAGAACGCTAGTTAGGTAGCATAAAAAGAGATAAATTGAAAAGCGACATGAAATATTTAGCTCGTATGAGTGGGGGATAAAAATTTGTCGGCTCATGTCCGAGCTGCATTGTTCTTGCATGTGGTTTTTCACTTTTTGGTGTAAGGGATAAAACATGGATTGGAGGTTGTAATGCTTTGTTTCCGAGTACACGTTATGTACTCGGACACATAGTGCTAGATACAGCTATCTATAAAAAGCAACTATATATTCAATACTTTTAAAGTGATTCTTCTGCCCTTGTGTCGCAGAATGTCGTACCTATGTGCAAACTCACTATGGCGTGACTTACATTGCGAGTGACGTCACACGCTGTTATAGTTCAGTCTCCGTTTATCATAGACCGTCCATTGTTTTGCCTTATTCTGTTAAAGAGTACGTAAAAGGTATAAACATGGATTATTAATAAAATTTCTCAAACCCAGAGATGAAACAAAACAAGACGCAGTAAAAAGTAGTTTAAAGATCTCAAAAACATGGCGGAGTTTTGTGCGTTTTCTCTTAAATTGAATAGAGTAAAACAAAAGTTGGTCTTACTCCTAAAAGCCATTTTAAACAGACATCCTTTTGAAAGACTATAGATGCAAGATGAAAAGATATGCACCCAGGTAGTCCGTGGTAAAACTTCAAGAAATATTTCCACCGCTCCGTTGGTAATACCATTACTCCAGAGCTCGAGGCACACATACAAGCTCCTCAAGACACATACTGCAAGGCACAGAGTGTATTTGCTCTCTCACTCTGCGACTGAGTACACTAAGTAACCCAGTTTCACTAGCCTCAGTTAACTTAGTCTTGATCTTGTTCGGGACAAGCTGATACACTCTCTGTTTTATTCTGAGTAGTGCACAGATTAGAGACGTACCTATCTGCTTTAAAGGAACTAGATTTGTAGTAGTTTAACTTAGTTGTGTTTAGTAGTTCTTACATTGTAAGTGGAGTTTGGATTTGATTTAAGTCGTCACTACGTAAGTATTAGTGCAGCATATCTAAAAGACAGTAATGTGAGTAAATGATATATCTTTTGTTTTTTAAATAGCTTACGAATAACTGTTTAACAAGGCAATCATTTTTGTAAACTTTAACTAAGTAGACTGTTAAGAGATAGGCTACATAAGAGAGGCCAGAGTAGAGAGTAAACAATTTCACTCCAAAAACTTATCCCCAACATTCCACAAGTCTCAGCGAAGTCTTAGTGGGCAGTGAACTACTCTAATTTACTATTCAGTTGCCGCGAATTTACGATAATAGCCAACAAAAAGTTATGATTAACGTCGACCCTGGCTACAAACAGCGGGGGTCTAATTTGTGAAGAAAGAGGTAGGATTCGCCAAACAATTTAGAATTTCGAATGCCCTTTTTTCTTAAATGACATTACGGCCTGTAATGTTTTATTCAAATGTTCGTAAACTTTTCTCTTTTGTTTTGATTCGGTTGGACAAGGAATAAATAAGATTAATGAGTGGGACTGAGTAGAGGAGGGGAGGAATTTAGAATGGCAACACTGACCTTTCTAGTGATGTCATTTGCAAAGGTTAGTATTTGCAACGGGTTATTTTATGAACAAAAAGAACTTGATGGAGGACTTACAGAATGTTATGATCGTACAGATGCCACTTGTACGGAAAAGTCATGTGTTTATGCATACTACTGTGCTGTGTGTGCCAAATAAATAAGTTTTCTTTCTTTTTTCTATTGGGTTCTGTGATACAAATATTGCTCTGACAGTTTTTGGAAAACTTTAGGCCGTAAATGAACCCGTGTCGAAAATTATCTGGCATATTTTTTTATTCGGCAACGTTGTTGCACCACAATGTCATTCAATTAGTTACAAGACATCGTGCAAGAAAACTGCTATCCGATGCTTAGGCATACCCCTAATACAAAGCGATAATCGCGCGAATACGCGATCGTCGTGTTCATTTGTACGGCAAACCTGGTCGCGTCGTCTCGCACGATTATCGCTTTGTATAAGGACGGTGCCGTATAGCTTACAATCAGTTAAGCTACTGACCTACCTAACAGTTAAGTTGACCGGTTAACTTTAATACCGTCCGGCTCTTATTATTTCAACACAAGCTCCTCATGACATATTACGAAAAAAACCCTTTAAATAATAAATCAACCAAAAATGATCCTGCCGCTGAGACTTAGACCTTTTCTAAGTAACACCGAGTACCTTTGCGAGTACATTCATGAGCATTTTAATTTTCACATTTTCACCCACCAAACCCACAGCTACCGTAAATGACACTCAGCTTTTCCTTTCTAACGATTTCCCATTAAACCCTACACAGTACCCGATAACACCATTACACTTAACACTACTGAAACAAACATCACACGTTCTAATGAGTGCAGATGTTGAAGGCTCGTTTACTCGGCGTACCACGTTCCGTTACGGGTGTAGATAATTTGCGCAGCCGCGCGGCATTGATTCGATTCTCCGGAGTGCATTACTGCTGGAGGATCGAGCACATAGGACTTTGTTGGTAGGATTTTTTTATGTAAAGACATAAAAAAACGTGTACTGGACGTGCTTAGGAGGGTTGTGACGTGGTTGAGCCGCAAGGGTAGAAGTTAACGTTTAAGCAATGACCAAGAGGTCAGTAAGTGGTGCCATCTTTGAGAGTCCTTGTTGATAGTCCGAAGCCAAAAAATCGGACACCAGTCTTGTCAAAGCTATCGGGTTATCTAGTAACTGGAATGTGGAAGTCGGAAAGGCAGACATTGCCCGACAGGGTCCATAATTGGTTCTACTTTAAGACGTGAACTGTTGTACATTACATTATGGAATGCACAAAAGTATTGAGTATTGAGTATGATTAGGAGGGTTGAGACGTGGTTTTTGAAGAGCTTGTGGCTGAATAATAACTGACGCGCGGCTAGAAGTTCAAGGTTAAGCAATGACCGAGATCAGTGTGTGGCGGTCTTAACTTAGCGCGAGATACCTCATTATCAAGGCTGTCATCTCAATATCTTTGAGAGTCCTTGTTGGTAGTCCGAAGCCAGAAAATCGCACACCAGTCTTGTCAATGCTATCGTGTTATCCAGCAACTGGAATGAGGAAGTCGGATAGGCAAACGTTCCATGTAAAACACTGGTATGCTGGCATCTGTCTAGACTGAAGCCGACCCGACATAGTTGTTTACCTTTTTATCACCATTCTCGAGTGGAGGTTACCTTCAAAAAGTTTCGCCTGTTCACGTAATAGCTTGTAAAATAATGCTGTTCTAAATTTTCAAACTACTGCGGATTTTTTTTTTATACCTTGCCCCACAATAGGACTTTTTTCTGTATCGTGGATGCGTTTACAAACACATAAAACTCACATACACAAACAGCCAGACCCGGAATAATTATCTGTAGGTTATACAAATATTTGTTCCGTGCGGGAATCGAACCCGCGACACGCAGCACAGCAGCCAACCGCTCAACCACAGCGCCAACCGTGTCGTAGAAGGATAAGACTGAAAACCTGTTCTAAAAAGGATAAGATAAATTTAACTTACATTAAAATTCAAATCACATTTTATCAACATTCACCAGTGTTAAATGAAACAATGTTTTACATTAAAAAAAGTGTTTCCTGCCAAGCCATAAAAGGCGTATTTGCAGCTCCAAACGCACGCAAAACTGATGGCATCTGCAAACAAACCAAACTTGCCATGGCGAACACAAATTCATTCCGGCACGCACACACCATATGAATCTGACTGCAGTTTACGTCGCAGTCGCGAACTAAATCCGAAATTTCCCAAAATTCCCCAAAACGCCTCCACGATAATGTCAGTTAATCCTGACGAATAAATAAAAGGTACGATTGATTGGGTCGAACAATAGGCATGACAAAAAGGACTGGATGTAAAGCAAACAGAAATCGTTCCGTTTCATCTTGTTCGAGGATATTCTCAGGTGGAAATTGGTCTATAAACAAAACACAATAGCTGCGAGCGCATCCGCATACTAATGTATGAGCGGCTCCAGTCTCCACTGCTGAGACGAGTTATGATTTTGGATGCCTGATCTATGCTAATATGAGAGAGTTATGACGGTAAACAGTGGATGTTTTTTGAAAACAATATAGGTGGAAAGTTTTTTTAGTGGCGAGCTTGCTGAACAAACAATTTGATCGGCTTTGTTGGCTCTTTTTGATGAACAAGCCAGGCAAAAAGTATTGATTTTGGGCTAGTGAGTTTAATACTAGCTTAGTTAGGTAGTAGGATTTATTATGCACACTGTTAACTATGTTTTATGTAATCAAAATAGAAAACTTATTCCAGGATATTAAACAACCAAATCGCATCTTCATCGTCAATTTTTCTCTGCAGTCATTTGTAACAGAAAATACATAATACCTTAAATGCGAGAAAATTGCGATAAATAACTCAAACCAATGTCACAATGGAGTAAGAGGCCCGCAAGGTCCGCGGGCGTGATGGCGCCCTGCACAAAATCCAGAAACCCGCGGACTTTTTATTAAATCTAGATTCCACCCACTGCTTTCGGGATTTTGTACATTGTGTACTGCAACGATTGAACCTTCGTCCTGTAGCGGATTAGAACACATTAATATTTTTTCATATTATTGTTAAGAATACTCATCATCTTCCTGCCCTTATCCCATGTTACTTGGGGTCGGCGCAACACGTCTTTTTCTTCCATTCTGTCCTGTCAACCGTCTCGCTATCACTAACTCCCTTTTCTTTCATATCACTCCTAATACAATCCATCCATCTTTTCTTTGGCCTCCCTCTCCCTGTCCATCCATCCACATTTATATTGCTGCTGCTAAAAAAAAAAGAACACAATTTAAAACACGTGCCATTGTTTTGGGAATACTTTCTTGTGCGTGTACAGTTACAGCGTGCTCCATCTTCGACCACATCATCGCTTTCCACTAGGTGAGATTGCGGTCAAGCGCCAGTCTCTCAAATACTCTCAATACAAAAAAAGAGCACAACGGTTTTTCTAGACATTTTATCACAAGACTAGTTTCCCTACGCCACTACGCCATACGTTGTATTTAGAGTCAAGCCCCGTGATACGCAGCTGATTGCTGATGTTTAGAGAGCACACACCGCGCCGGCTAATGTTCCAGCAAACACCCGCCGATAGTTGGTACAGCAGACTGTTGAGAAACGAGATTTTTATTAAATAATAATGAATCTTTATTTTCAAAAAGCCAAACACAATTTGTCCATCTCAACTAAAATATAAGAATGCTATTATATGAAATACAGAGCTATGCATTATTTGAGACAGAGTGAACGTCTGTGTCTGTGCTAGGTCTACACTGTGTTACAGAGATAGGCGCCTTCCTCCTATTTAATTGTTGATTGTCAATTTTCTGCATATTGTAGGAATTATTTCAAGCATAAAACTTAGTCTATCACTGATAGGTACATAACACTTATTAAAATTTAAAAGGTATGTAAGCATGAAATGAGTGTGTGGTGGGGTGTATGTGTTTCTTTGTGTGTTTCGTCTGTGTCATTGTATGAAATAAATAAAGGAGCAATTTAAATATAATTTTAGGTATCTTAGTAAGATTTTTTTTGCAAAGAGTGTTTTAGTCTCGTCGTACGTTAACTTTTGAAGAAAACCACTAACTATAGTTTTACATTTGAATTCAGGTAAAGAATAAACATTGCAGGTTTCGTTTAAAGTGTTGTAAACGTGGCTAAGACACGGGTTGCATCGCCTCGCCAGAGCAGTTTTAGCGGGAACAGGTGGGCATACAGGATCTTTAATAATTCGACATTACGTGTATTAAGTAAAGTTGATTGATATGTAGAATGTGAATGATTGATGTTGGAAGCGTTTGTAAATCATGTTAGGTTTAGGCAAACCCTTTTTCAAGTTGTTTTTATTATTAAACTTCGAAATAAAGTAAGTAGGTACTCCTAGGTTACTAGGAGTACTTATTTTATTTCAATACACATTTATATTCGCTACTGAAGATCTGTCCTGGTTACTCATTAACCTAAGTTGACCATGTTTGCTTGAGGTTTTGAATTCACTTAAGTGGGGACTGCAAATTGGCTAACTTAGGGTAAGATACCCGCTAGTCAATTCGATGCCACAGGCATCTTGCTACCTCAAACGAACATCGGGGTCCATTTGAGTTCAAATGGCTACCTTAATGTTTAGTTGATCGAGTTANTTATCCTCGAGTAAGTACACAACATTTTTTTCCTATACAGGGTGTTTCAGAAGTGCGTGCTCATATATTTTAAGATTCATCTGCAAAAAAAAACAAACGTAACTTTTATCAAAAACCTTTTTGAAAAAACGACTCAGATGTTTAAAAAATCACTTCTCTGGCAGTCTGCTGGCTGTAGTTGGTAGCAATTATTTTAGTTCAATCACAAGATTTAAAGTCCATGACCACGCACTTCAGAAACAACCTTTATAGTTAGAAATAACGTTTATAAAACTTTTTCCTTTACAGAGAAAACGTGTACTTTTTAAACAATATTGACAACAACAATGTCCCTAAGTGGGAATTGAGAATGTCTACTAAAAGTCTGTTTTTTACAGTCAGGAGAATCATTAAGAACTCTAAAACTGGAGCAAGGACATTTCTATTTGTGAAATTCATTTTATAGTGAAGACCTAATTTTGTTTTCTCACAACCTTTATCGAGTTAAACATAGAATTATTTGATTTAGATCTAAGACCGATCTAAGACTGCTAAATATTTGTGGCATAACCAACCAATTATGGTAGATCAAGCAGCAAGGAAATCGATTGAATGAAATTATATTTAGTAGTTTTTAAGAAATTAAAGTTGGTTTTTAACCCCCATTAAATTTTTATTGTTTTCTGCCCAACTATTTTTTTATTATGATTGATACTGAGGTCGCGTTTGACTGCAATCCAACCTGCTCGAAAGCGATCATGTGGTCGACGATGATGCACAGTTACCTTGAAGTAACCTATTCACTCTTGAATTTAAGTTCAAGTAACACACCCACACCCAGTACACCCAGGTTATAACTATCAGGAAACACAGGCTCCGACAGTTACAGTTACAATAAACAGTTCTCCACATATCTTTCTCCCTTATTCATAAAAGACACCACTATATTCAGCTAAGACAGCGCCCGCCAGAGGCGGCGCCACAGTAGCGTCAAATCTGACCATTCATCTCTCCCGCCACAAACGCTCTTCAGTTGGAAGACACATGTCATGGTGACGTCACACGATCACATAAATTGCTCGCCTAATCTAACGGGCGAATATCTCTCGAGGCTCGGCCGCTTGAACTAAGAGTTCATGGATTTTGTTTTCTGAATGGACTTTGATTTGTTTACTGAATAGTGTCGGCTCGTTCTGAATAATCTACCGAATGTTTTAAGTAGGTATATTTATTATGCCTTTCTTGTATAAAAAGGTACAAATAGTAATGACGATTAGTTTTGCGCTTGATGAATATTCCAAAGTTTTACCAACTAGTCAGGTAATTGAGCCTAGCTAATTTAATATTTTGTATCAGTAATGTCAACATTAAACAAGTTCAAAAGTGTCTATGTTCCATTTGTCTAAATTGCAGTAACCAAGAAACAATAGTGTTCAACTGGTTTCAACTGCAACATTCACAATACAACTCAACAATTAAGGGGGGATGACACGTTTCTTTGACACGACCCAATACCGAATACCTTTTGTCCCATTCCACAGAACCACCAGCCTTTGAAGGAATGCACCAAGTCAAAGGCGCATCGAGTGGAACGTCAAAAGGAAATACAGTATAATTCAAACTGGAAACACCGCTTTCTGAAAAGCGGAGAAAGATCCGCGCATGCGCCGTGTAGAACCCTCAGCCTCCGTTGAACCGGTCCGTCAGAGCAGTTGCCTCGCGAGCGCCGTACTGAAGTGAACCCGAGCGATTGTAACCGTCTCCGCTCCCGCGCTTGGTTTACGAAAACTTTTCTGAAAATGCGACGTTCTAGAATTTGGAACGTTTTTTGAATTTTTGTTTTGTTTTCTTTTTTCCGTTGATGCCTTAATATTAGTGAAGATGAGTTTGTTGAAAAACTTTGTGATGAAGTGGTCACAGTTGTTTGTACTCGGAGTTTCAGTGTTGTTTCGATGTACGGATTCTGTCGGTAAGTTGTAGAAAATATTCTAATTATTATAGGTACGAACTAAACCTACAATATTTCATTGCGAAAGTATCACAAACTAAGGTACATTTACTTCAGGCAGGTGTATTTAATAACCGGATCTTGTTTCGCTGTATATTTTTCACCGGTCGACGACAATTAATAGCAAAACTTATTTAAAAGTTAACTAACTTAATTTGTCAGCAGGTGTCTCGCCTTTTGTATAAAATAAATGACCTGCTACTTAACGAGGTCTAACTATTAATTTCGTGTTGGAAGTTGGTTTTTGCCTAAATTATCATTTTATTTACACATAAAACTTGTGAACTAGGTCCTAAACAGTGTTTTGTTACTAGCTTAGTAATAAATCTTATCGATAGATTTATTGCCTTCAATTAAGCATTGGGCTCGATAAATTCCCGTTTAGAATTTTTGGTAGCCAAAAATTGCCGTAGTTATCTATTCGACTAATTAGTTAGATTTTTTTATATTGAACAGCTCTCTTCTAGCCACAATCTTATTAAATGGAAAGTGATGATGTAGTACAATGAAAGTATTCCTAAAGCGTTTTGTGCGTAGGTATGGGTGGGATCGACTCGACTTTAGAATATGCCTTGAATAATAATATGCTTCTTCAGAGGTTGAGTTGTTTGATACCGGATCTGTAGTAATCCCAGCCGGTTCTATTGTAATATTACGCACACATTATGTTAACCTGATGCATCCATCAGGTGAAAAGGAGTTCTTCGGTGTGTGACACAACAATAGCCAGGAAATATGATCGTATGAATACATACGTACCTAGTTTCCGACTTGCGCGTCGATTAATGGAAAGGAGTTTGTAAGGTTCGAGGAAAGGATTACACCTTAAAGTGATTCTACTTTGAAGAAGCAAAAATTGTTACTGGTTAAAATACAGGGTGGTACCTACTTACCTACTGGTTTGGGAAAAACAAGTACTATCAATACAAGTATTTACCTAATGGTTTAAAGGGGATTTACTGTAATTAACAAACACATGAAAAGTTTCATCTTTGTCTCTCAGAAAGTATTCCAACTTTCTTAGTTTTACATTTTGATAGATATACTCTTTATTGTACATCGTAAAAATATAATATGGGCTTTAACATTAATAGGGTGCAATAGTGGGAGGTATTATCACTTCAAACTTTTAATAGATCGACACTGCTCCCATTATTGAAAACACAGTTTTTTCAGCAAAGCAAATTACGAGAGCAGTATAGTAACCAAATTTGAGACATTAAGTACGTAACTAAAATTATACTTTTCAGAGTAGTCATCTACCTATTTTGTTGGTACCTACACCTTGAAACTTTGAATAAATGTCGTCTCAAGCAAAATACCAGGGGAATTCGTGGTCAAAACTTCGACTCATGGGGTACTCCCACGCACCTATGTTAATTGGCGGGGGTTATTGGGTTCCTGAAGCCTTTGAATGACGGCCCCGAGCGTTCATTAAGTGACCTTTGGGAGTAGCCGCAGTGTGATAGTCATGTCCTTAGCGACTAATAGCATAGTGGTTACGTAACGTGAACTGCGCCGTCTGATAACTCAAGGAATCGCACTCAACTTCACGAAACCGGTTTCTGTCTGTGTTGCGGAACGTTTTTTGTTTTTGTGTGGTTGTATGTCGTTCAAACTGCTTTCTTTTATTTTATTTTGTTTTCAGGCAAGTTTGTCAGGCAACTCCTAGTTGTCTGGCATTTTGCTGAACTGGACCTATTTGGCGCAGCCGCGGGGCATACAATGTTTTTGTTTTAAAATTAAGTTGTCTTTCAATTGTATCTACAATGTGTCTGTTTGTGTGCCAAATAAACTAGTTTTCTTTCTTTCTTTCTTTATGTATTGTTATAGGCCTCATAAGGGGTTAGAAAAGGGTACTCAGACATATCATGGGATGCTAAGGAGCCAATTGGATCTTTTTGCCCAAATGTCTTTCATTAGCAGACCATACCATAGAGAGTGTGGTCAGGTTTAGTAAAATCTTACTTAACTTTTGTTCATATTCTGGTGTCTTGAACGTGAAAAAAGTTTGTAAGATTTTTAATTGAAGATTTCTTTTATGATGAGAATTCAGTGATGAAGTTTAAATGAAACGATTTAAATAATCCACCCTCATTAACTTTGAATTCCGAATATTTATTTTTTCATGGATCTTCTATTTTCCTCCGTTCTAACCGCTACCAATATTAAAAAGTTTTGCACCCATTAAAATTCAGCTCACACGTTAAAACCCTTTTTTAATATCAATAAGGTATTTTCACCAAAATATCTTAAAGGTCATGGTACTTCCATGACCTTTATTTGTTATTATTTGTTATTATGATATCTTAACTTGCCGAACTTAGGAGTTACCAAGTGATAAACTGGATCTGCAAAATACCGGTTATTAATAGACTGGGATCGGTAACGTCATTATTAAACATAAACTATTTTTAGTCACGGGATCGGCTGGAGATAGGGCACTTCGCGTCTCCGTGAGTTAGGAAACTTATTGGCTTGTGGGTATTGAAGAGGCAATTATATTTTTATATTATAATTAATATACATGGGACCGTCGAAATGTCAAGTCATTGAGGAGATCGTGTTATAAGATGAACTGTTATCATAATTACTCATCCGTTTTTTTACTGTGCTAATTATCACGTAGCCGCAATATGGGCATACGACACTGTTGTCATTGCGGGTAGAATTTGGATAAAGGTGGCTCCGTAAGTGGTGATGAGCACAAAATAAATGAGGCATAATTATGCCCAGAACTGCACGAAGTCAGGTCTGGGCATAATGACAATGATGAAGTATGAATTGACCGGATCGAACTTTGTCAAAAGAAACAAAAGATAATATTGACTCTATGTCTAGAGAGTAAAATTGTGAGAAATCATCTCTTTGACTGACCAACCTTAACAATTCACAAGTTCCAGGTTTGAGCTTTAATGAGCGAGTGTATGATTTTATCGTGAAGACACAACGCAATATTTTACTTATTTTTAATGTTCTAAACATGCCTTTAAATAATATGATTGGCCTTTGGTCGTGTTATGTTGAAGTTAAATCAAACTGCAGAACATTGGAAAACATAACATTTATTTATTATAATAATACTTACCTACCTATTTGACGCGAGCGTATGTCAATGCACTTAATTCACGAATCACAATACAAAATGGTTTAACTGGTAATATATAATTCAACTAAACATTATCAATCACGAATTGATTCGCATTAAAATTAATACATACATATTAAACACCAGTAAAGGGGCAATCGAATGAAGATCAGCTATAACTTGTAAATTCTGAATATTGGCAAGTCATTTCAGTCGCGTTTTGTTTCAAACTGCTCTTGTTTGAGCACAGGAGGAATAAACTTAGGCATGAATTAATAAATGGATCTTGTTTTCAAAGGTTTCGTGTTTTCTTGTTGCGGCTTCTGCGAGTTTATATAATGTTGTGTATGTGAAGTTAACTAAAATCTTAGACAAAGTGAAATTCTAACTTTCTCTCTTGTTATTGTTCATACAATATCAATTTATCGCTTATTGGTATAACCTGCATAGATCAACCAACAAACGAAAGACAGTCAACGTTTATAATTACGATTCTCATATTTTTTAAGAAGAGTTTGCATTCGCATCGATAACTGTCAAAAACAATTCTAATTTCCCAACATTTTGTCAAGTTTTAGATATTGATTGTCGCTGAGATGATATTGTCTTCGTTTCTACTACTTCTTACTTTAGGGCAGCTAAGTACAAATCCAATATCTCTCTCAACTATGAAACTAACGATGATAATCACCGAGTAAGTTTGGACGTGCTTGTCAATTGCAAAACAAACTCATTACATTCCCACTCTATCAGCACCTATTAGTTCGCCACCACAAAGTTCGTAACACTCTAATAAATAACCATTTTGCGTCCAAGCTCAGGGTCTCAACAGACATCCAAGTTAATATCAGTTCAATAATGCGGCGAAGTTTGGCGGTACAGTTAATAAATTGTTAATATGTTCCTCTCGGGAACCGCAAGGAACCGAACGACACCGCACCGCATCGCACGGCTAAGTGTAGCGAAAGCCGAGGTGTTCGTAAGCACAAGTTCAGGTGGGGTGCAACATTTCTTCACGTACTTTATCTTCGTGTTCTGGTTTCTTGGGAATATTCAAGGTGTCATGTGGTTGCAATGCTGTGGCAAAGTTTATTTTAGTAGGTTGCTCGTTTGTCTCTATTGTGACTATATTATGATCCTTAAGTGGTTTGTTTTTTTATAAAAAGCCAAGTCTACATTCGAATTGAGACATTACTTAAATATATATTGAAGCTACTGAACGGACGTATAAACTTTGTTTTATAGACAAACTAGCTTCTGCCTGTAAATTCGCTTGCGTAAACCGTGTCTGGAGACCTTTCTATCTTCATCAAATTCTATTCGGCGATTTTGGCTTGAAAGCATAACTCACGTTCGCAGGTAAAACATTTGTTAGGATAGGATAGCTAAACAATGCCCTTGAACTCTTGTTAACAGTCCCGTATTAATTCAATCTCATTCATTTATTGTATTAGGCAACATTGACAAGTGTCCTTCGCACACCAACACTATCAAAATCAAACGCGTTCAATACAGAAAATTCTCGATGTATTAAAAGAAAAATACTTTTTGAATCTCCAGTTTCTTTTGAAAGTCCCCATCGGTGTGGATGTTCGGTATAATTGGGTTCTATTGAGGGTTCTCGGGTCGGTTCTTGAGTATTGAAGCAATTAGATATTAATTTGTTTAGGAGTGCCGTCCGTATGAACAATTGATGTGGTTGCTGGTAGCAGCCATATTGAATCCGGTCCTTGTATTGGAAATGGTACAAGTACCCGTGACGTCATCGAGACCTCCTGTTATTTGATTGGTGGTACACGGGATGTGTGTTTAGAAATATGGGAAGTAAATTGGCATGAAAAGTGAGGAAGAGATCTGTGTGACAGATTAATAAAATGTTATTTGTGTAACCTATCGTAATATTGAAAATTAGTCTTTGGCAGCGGCTACTCTCACTTTAATATATCTACCTCTGTACCAAAATTCATCATAATCGGTTCAGCGATTTTGGCTTGAAAGCGTAACAAACTTACTTTCGCGTTCAAATTGCTTGGGATTATCCCTCTATTATATAGTTTGGATTCTATGACATCATGTTATATATATTAGTATTATATATATTATCTGTATATTCTTTCCGAAATGTTAAAATTCAATTTTGTATCTTAATTTTATTTATTGTACACCTACCACAGTATAGTCTTAATAACCCAAAGGTTGACTGGTAGAGAATGCCTTGATGCATTAAGTCCGCCCATGTACCACAATTGTACATAAAGTTTAAATAAATAAATGTTATATTCCATAGTTCATAAAAAACTGACTTTTCTACCTAAAAATTATATTTAGGTAATAAAACATTTAAGCAATAAGGCAGACCATTAATTAAGCAGAGTAATCTCCAAGAACCGTTTAAAGAAAACCTCTATATTAAAACTACAGAAAGAAACGGCCTCAAAAGAGTTATAGTTTTAATTTTAAACTTTAATCTTCGGATAATAATGAAGGTACCTTTGTACCTGCCATTTTTATTTGTATATTTCATTTAATATCTTAGAAAGCAATTTTGATGTTTTATTTTTTATT
>NDFZ01001530.1:0-14136 GCA_002192655.3 Mamestra configurata | reverse complement strand
TAGGTACCTATCAATATTTTGTTTATAGGTAGGTACCATTGATATTGGGGACATTGAGATAAATAAAAATAAGTAAGTATTACTTGCCCTATGACATCGATTGGTGATAGCATTGATGAAAAGATCACGAGTGTTCGACGTTGTCAAAAAACAATTTAGTAAGTAAGTATTTCGGTAGGTAGGTTAAACCTAAATATACATATAAATAATATATATTTTTGATACTCACCTTCATCCATGGTGAGTGATTGAGTGACCACCACCACAGCAAGCAGCGCCAGAGCTCGCGCGCACATGGCTGAAGTAGCCATGTCTGCTGAAACACCATAGGTAATTTATGTACAACATTGAAACATTAAAGCACTAACATCAATATAACAATAATATTTTGTTTCTAAGATTTTTTAAGCATTGATTTTTTTTTTGTTTTATGTTATAAAAAGGATCAACCATAGATATTTGTTATTTTATTTTATTTAAGGAAATTTTCAAATAAAATATGAGCTAAGTACGTATACAAAGTATAACCTTTGCATACGTGTGTTAGCAACACGCAGCAGAACCCAATTATANTTATTTTATTTTATTTAAGGAAATTTTCAAATAAAATATGAGCTAAGTACGTATACAAAGTATAAGCTTTGCATACGTGTATTAGAAACACGCAGCAGAACCCAATTATATAGGTACCTACTTCTATCTATAGTCTACTAATCTTAAATTATAATAAAATGTCTAAAAAGATAATTTCCAATTTTATTTACCGCGATTTTAGAAGTTTTATTGGAACACTATTTTCCCGCGTAAAGTTTCGACGGTTCGCAAGCTCGGATGGACTGGTGCGCGTGCGCGAGCCACTTAGGCGCTTTTCAACTGCCGCGATCTCGGGTTAAACGCACGTATACAGTTTCATATTAGAGTCATCATGATTTTTACAGCTGTTTCTATAGCGTCATTCACTTAATACCTAACAAGTACCAAGTGACGGATTTGAATTGAATACTTGAAATAAATAAAATGCCACGAATATAGTAAACAAACCAGTCTGCTTCGTTTCGTTTCGATTAACTCTAATAAAATTTTGACCGGCCAGTTTTTAGCAACCTCTACAGCTCTACCATTGACCTCGTTTACAACAGATCCTGGAAGGTAATAAACGAGTGAAATGATGACACAAGCGAGCATTCATGACCTCTAAGATTCATGACAATTCAATGTAGGTACCTACACAAATCCTTTAGATTAGGTAGATACTTTCTAAACTTACTTCTTTCCACGATACATAAATCTAATCAAANAAGGTAATAAACGAGTGAAATGATGACACAAGCGAGCATTCATGACCTCTAAGATTCATGACAATACAATATAGGTACCTACACAAATCCTTTAGATTAGGTAGATACTTTCTAAACTTACTTCTTTCCACGATACATAAATCTAATCAAATTTTGACCAAACGTTGTTTTTCATGGTGGTTCTTTGGTTATCATGATGTTGAGAATCTGATGTCATCAAAGATTTTGAATAACCCGCCCTTTTAGCCCCGCCAAAATGGTACATACTTACGTCACTAAACTTAGTCTATGGTATTTTTCACAATAGTAGACTTTGTCAATTCACGGTATTTTTATCTGTGGTTATAATTTAATTTTCTTTATTTAATGTGGCAATAAGTTCTGTCGTTTGTCGATGGTCAATGTTTGAGTGATTTGTCGCAATCGCAAATGTCATAGTATTTTTTGAGCTCAATATTATCAGGATGGCAGAAAACAGAGAGGAAATTCTAGCAAATTTTCAGGTAAGTGAACCTTTCTATGTTAGCATCACCCTACTTTACCTATCGCTGCCCTTTAGTGTTGCAAGAAGGTTATGTAGTGTATAACAACAGTGACTCTTAATTCTCGTTTATCTCTTTGTGCTTTGGTCTTATCGTGGTTTTCAAAGATTTTTTCGAACTTTCTTTGTCCTTTTTGTATAACTGCATAGGTTTTACGATCGTGAATCATACTCTGGACACGTGTTATACGTTACAAATGATGCCTTCATTGTTTCTTTGTGCATAGTCGATGTTCACTTCCTTGAAGCTACTGAGCTACAAGGTAAACCTTGTGGTTGGCGTTAACTGCGTTCTTCAATTGCGTAGTATATGTAATTAAGGTAATGCTATGGTTCGTTTAAATTAATGAAACAAATTATTCTAGGGTATAACAGCCATAGAAGACGTTGCTGAAGCTATATACCACCTAGAAGAAGTAAATTGGGACTTACTCGTAAGTATACTACTTTATTATTCTTACTTTATACTGTAGCAACCATACAAGATAAAAGAAATGTCAGTTTTTTTTACAATTCATCACACTGCACAACATTAGTTCTATACAAAGGGTTTCTAACTTTCTTTATGTCATGTCCATATAAGGGTTTGTTTATATATATGTTTTTAGTTCTTCAGTTGTCACAAGTGTCATTGATCAAAATATTTTGAAATCACTTATCAATGTAGTCTTAACAAGTTAACATTTTGTAATATAAAATGTAATACAGTTATTCCAATTTAATATTAAGATATTGTAGAAAATATGGTACTGTGACCTTCTGAAAATCTGCATGTCATTTCTGCATCTGCTTCTATCTGTCTGACTTTGTAAGCACACATCTCGTTTTTTTTACTGTCCCCATATAGCCTATAGCCTTCTACATGAGTGTGGCTGTCATATACAAAAAGAATTTTCCAAATCCAACTGGTAGTTCCAGAGATTAGCATGTTCAAACAAACAAAAAAACAAACTTCTGCTTTATTATATTAGTATAGGTAGATATATCTTCATATTCATATATATACTATGTGTAATTAGTTTTACTGTATTTCTGTATATTGGCCATTTCGCATGGGCCCCCCAACCGTTTCCACTCTCTGTTTTGTGCCTTCCTTGTCTATGTTTTCCCTGCAGTCTTGTCTATGTTGTCCACTATCTTTTGAACTCTTTTATTTCTTTACTGGCAGTGTAGTCATAAATAAAAACTAGTTGAATAATATCTCCACTACAGACACTTGAATGTATAAGTGGCTAAAATAATTTACACAACATATAATCATTTGTAGTGCCTTTATTTGTAGAAAGAACTTTTACAGAGAAGTAATTTTGATTTTGTTAAAACAAATAGAGAGAGAGAAGTTCCATGATGTCGCATGATGAATTATTGTTTCGTAATACATGAAAAATTTGCATGCTTATATCTGTTAAGCAAAACATGTTTGTTCACATTATTAACACTACCATCTTTATACCATGTTTTTGGCAAATAAATGATATTCTATTCTATTCTATAAAATATTCAAAAATTAACTGTAAGTACATGTTTGTATGCTGAACTCCAATTAGTCATAATGAGTGAAGCCAATCAATTACAATAACTTATCAGCTGTTTTGAACCACTATCAGTATTGTAACATATAATTAAGAAATTCCTCATTAAGAATACTTTCATTTCTATTGTTGGCTACTTATAGTCATTATATAAAGTTGATCTATTTACAATAGCAATAACAAAATCTAGGGGAACTCAACTCTTAGCTATAAATAAAACATTTCTGTTGCTCCTTTGCTTGCTTTCTTGATTATCTCTTTTAATGACTGGAATTATACCTTAATTATAACAGAAACAAGATATTAATATACTGATCAGACATAATGTTAATCAACACAAAACCTACAAAAATTCACGCGTTTATATCGGCAGTTACTACAGAATGCCATCTGCTACGATCCTTACAAATTCTTTAGCTTCGTCTTTTTAAATTCCTAAATCTGAGGCCTAGTGCGAGTTTTTATACTTGCGCGTTATACGTTAACGCGATCGTGCATCGATTTGTATTGAAAGTGGATACACGACAATAACGTAAAACTTCCAACTTTATTTACTATACAAATTGACTCCAGTGATCTTTTACTTAAAAGCGATCGTGTAGGTGCGTTTAAAAACTCGCACTAACATCACCAATTAGAACTGTGTATGTCCTTCTGGCTTGGCCTCCATTCCCGACGTTTTCACTCACATCCCTTCGGCGAGGCTTTTGCCCAGCAGTGGTACAGCAATGTCTATTAAAAAATTAAAAAAATAGCATGAATGTTAAAATCAACAGTTTTCTAGACTCCATTTATTGCTTATTTGCCAGTTCAGTGTTTCACTCATATAAAACACGTAAGTAATAAAACATATATACTGTTAAAACAATGTTATCCTTGCATTCTATGTAAGGAATTGGTTATGGTTGACACATGTCGTAAGTAGATGTACAGTCAAAGAATACACCTTTAAGTTTATTTTACTCACACAATAACTGTATCTTCGAAAGTGAACGAAATACAACACGTCGTCCGCGCCACGCTTTTCAGCTCATTCTCCCTGAGCGCCTGATTCGTGTAGCTCCTGAAAACTCAAGCAAAAGTATTTGACTTGGAATGGCGAGCAATTAGTCATGTTTAGAGAATAGACTAGAAGATTTTTGCCGCTTGTAACGGTCTACAGATGCTAAAGTATGAGTCTACAGCTAAAAAGATGTTGGGCGCCAATTATTCCTTTTGATGAGCACGATTCGCTGACGTCACTGTCATGTTTCATTACGTGACTTCTCACTCACTCTTTCTATATTGCCATCTGACTCATGTCATGGTTACAGGCAGCCATCAACCGAGTGATGCCACAGGACGCGACCAGCTCGTCAGCACATAATCATGATAACGACGACACGCATGACGTTGAGATGATAGACGATGATATATCTGTGATAACTCCAAAAACTCACCCACCAGGTATGATATCACATTGTAATATTGTTTGCTTATAATGATAAATCGATAGTTAAGAACAGGGTACACTCTTTGAGATTGTCTTTGCAACCAAACGAAATACTACATTCTTAACTTGTTCACAAGCATGGTACAATAGATAATGGACTGAGCGTTTCCTATCTAAGAATGAAGTAAATATGGATATAGTAGAAGTAAGTTTTGTTGTCGCTGCATAGTACGCCACCAGTCACCCAGCGCTGTCACATGAATTTGCTTCTGCCGAGTGACTCTCTGAGTGTTCTGAGCCATTTTAAGAATTAGAGGTAAAAAGCGTTCGAGTGACCAGAGAGTCTATTTCTAGAATTCTGATTGGGTCACGACAAAGGCTCGCAGTGTCACTTTTGTCACTATGACCTAATGAAAAGCGGCAGTAATTGCAATTTCGCTTTTGTCTCTTTAGAAAGAAAAAATCAGTCCATTATCTAGTGTCGTTCGTAATCATCTGAGTTTGTTTGTGAGAGCTTAAAACTCGTCGAAAAATAATTTAAATGTTTGTTCCGCAGACCGGGAAGACCGTAATCAAGCGTCAACGTCGACGCTTTTAAATTATAACCCCATTCCTATTGTAGAACTACAAGTTCACTGTAATAATAAGATACATGAAGTTAAAATATCTGCGAATGCGACAGTCGGTGAGTGCTCTTTTTATTTATGTTTTTGCCTGTGTGTAAAGATAACCGGATGTAAAGTGCCCTTTGTGCTTTCGCAAACCTAACTGCCTATGCCTAGTTGTGTTCCTTTCGGCTTTGCCGCAGTCCGATAAATAACATTAAAAAAAAAACGGACAAGTGCGAGTCAGGGGGGCTACTCTCTAAACCCGAAGTCCGTAGTTTCGGGCTTAGTTGCGGACGTATCACCTACGGACTTACGATTTGTTCCGAAGGTGATACGGACTTGTATATGCCCGCAACTAAGCCCAAAACTACGGCTCTACTGGTTCTGATCGAGTTTTGATTTTCCCGAGTATACATTACCTACGGAAGTTTACAAACTATGAAAACACTCTGACAAAAATATAGCAGGTAAGATTGACGGACAAACTAAACTTTGTTGTTGACCAAATGTTCTCCCATACATCAACGTACGTCACAGTCAATTCTTCGACCGAAAATATAAGTTTGTAATCGCAAAAATGGTTTTTATAGGATTAAACTATAAATTCCCAGACTTTTTCCTACATTTGTATTGTATCTTCTTGCTAAATTTCATGACTCTAGGCCAACGGAAAGTATCCTACCGGTTTGTCTTGAGAGTGTCAAAACATGCGCCGTAAACGGAACATAAATGCCCTTATCTTTAGATTGCGTTGACTTAGAAGCTGGATTTTTCTCTTCTCCAACGGGTAGTACCTAGACCTGAGTATTTGGTGTTAATTTTAGCTTGATTTCTCAACGTGGTCCTGAGAAAACGGGTCTTAACAGACGGACAGACAGACAAACGGACAACAAAGTGATCCTATAAGGGTTCCGTTTTTGCCGACTGAGGCACGGAACCCCGAAACCATTATTTTTTTTCTTTCACTGGGTGTAGTTACTTGCGTGTGTCTGCAGCTAAAACACTAGGAAGTGGTGACGGGCGGGCGTTTTGGGGAACTGTCTTTATGTAGAACTTTGACGTTCAAAAAGTGCTACTCAGCCTAATTTGAATAAATGACTTCTGATTTTGATTTTGACTACAACTCAACCTTATACTCTGAGACTCTAAGCGCCAAGCGCGAAATGCGGTTCGTTACGAACGTTCTCATTTCGCTACCTACTAAAGGACTCGCTAGGCTCCGGTTGAATAGGCGCTTACCAAGCGGACTGTCGGTGCGTTTTTGTCCTAAGACAAAGGAACTTTATATTATTATGCAACATCTTCTCCCTCAGGTGATTTAAAAAAGGAGTTGGAGACCAAATGCGGCGTGCCAGTGTGCCGGCAGCAACTGTCGGGGCTGGGCGGCTCGCGCGCCACCAACAACGCGACGCTACAGACGCTCAACCTGCCGCAGAATGCCGTACTGCGACTCAAAGCTGCTGAAGCTCTTATGGCCGATGACGAGTGAGTGCTATTTTTTAATCTTCTGCTTCTTGGTTCACCATGAAATATTTTGTTACGAAAATAGCTAATGTTGTAGTGTGTAAGCCTGGTGTCAGAAAACTAATCAAAATCTATAACACGGTACACGATCTAGGGATCATACTCAGAATAATAAACCCGCAGTGAGAAATATGGGAACAATCACTCAAATTTCTAAATTTATTCGGCCACAAGCCAGCCTGATTGGGTCCTTTAAACATAGTTAAACTTTCATTGTAAATTTTTAGACCCTAGCAATAAAAAGAATTATAAAAAGCTATTTGGTTATACTTTCTAGCCTTACCCGTATTTTTTTTTAACATGCCATTGCATTTACTAGGGTCGCAGAAAGGCTGACAACAACATACGTCCTGCACGTGAAACTAGACGACAAGGAGTACACGCTCAAATACCCGGGCACCAAAACCGTGCAGGAAGTCAAGAGCGACATATACTCGCTCACAGACATACCCGTCAGACATCAGGTCAGTGTAGACACTCTCATATAGTTAGCGTGATATATATGTACAGTACACGCTCAAGGACCCGGACACCAGGACCGTGCAGGAGGTCTGACATCAGGTCAGTAATTCCCAATTTAATGCTCTGGTGCCTTAATATTACGTGCTAATGTCATCCAATTCCGATGATGTAAAAGGGATAGTGCTATTCGCTATGTATAGCTCCGCCTCCCTCTTAGAGTGGAATCATGATCGTTTTAAGACTTCATATTCATAGTAGGGTCAAATTGAGCACAATCCAACGCTGAACGACTGTGTGCGTCAATTGTTGTAACGATAAGGAAATCGGGCGACGATTCCCGTCAGCTTGAACCCTCTAAAGAAGTTATTTGACACAAGTGACGCGAGATAATTTCTTCCCAGTTTGTCAAGGTCCCTACAATACTTGAATTCTCGTTATGTCACACTCAGCTATACTCGATCCTGTAGTAGTAGTAGCTCAACTGTACAGCGTCAACTCACAAGTATCAGCGTCTATAAGCGACCCACTCGTTTAACTTCAAAACAAGATCAGCATCTTCTGGGATAACTCGTTCCGTCCTATGCTTTTTATCCTTTTAAGAAATTTTCTGGCTGCCCTCCGTCGTGATACATGAGAGGGATTATTTCTACTTATTACCGAAAAGAAACCCATGGAGCCTCTTGCTGCCACTAATCAGATTTGTATGACATACTTGCACAAGCTTATGCCAACAGTTGGCCCATCTCCCAGCTACAAGGTCTTATAATTAAAGTTTTATTTTCCCCAGCAATGGACAGGCTGGCCCACAGTAACGGGGCTGGATGAGACAGTGCTGGCGATGGCCGGGCTAGACTTGCCCCAACACGAGTTGACGGTGAAGCGCGCGCCCAAGCAGAAGGAGTATAAGAGGGTAAATAGTATGGTACTGGACCCTTTACTAACCTATCGGTGTTGTACGTTCGCGGGACGGAAAGATTAAGCCACTTTATGTCAATTTGAATATAACACTATTTTTCCCACTAAAACTGATGGAATTGAAGCTGCTTAACTTATTTTTTCCCGCGAGTTTATGTCTTAGACATAGTAGTCTTTTTATATATTTTTAATTAACACACTATCCTACTCGCATTTATACGGAGTGAATTTTTCGAGTGTGCGTGGATGGCCAAATCCGAAACTATGAGGAATAGCCAAAAACTGGCCAAGTGCAAGTTAGACTTGCACACGAAGGGTTCCGGACCATAAGCCGAAAAAATAAATGTTTCTTGTATGGGGACCCCCTTTTTTCAAAATCGGGCTCGAGACTCTTGAGAGCTTTTCGCTATTACACTATATAATAATATCATCATCATTAATCACACTATCACACTAATGTTATAAAGGCGAAAGTTTGTGCGTGTGTGTATGTTTGTTACTTCTTCACGCGCAAACGGCTGGACCGGTTTAGATGAAATTTGGTATAGAGATTGTTTGTCCCGGGAAATGACATAGGATAGTTTTTATCCCGGGAGTATGTTCCCTTGGGATAATTTTCGACATTCTCGGAAGCTCATAATTTAGGATTTGGCCATCCACACACACTTTAAAAATTCACCCTGTATACTTAATGTATTTGGTGGCATCAAACCTGTGATTGAGCTAATATAATGCCACCAACTGCATCACACTTCCAGACTGCTTGAAAAGTGAGTTGTTGGAACTTTAGTCTTTTTTATTTTGGGTTTTTTGATAGAAGTCAATTTTATTCTGCAGACCTACAACCTTCTTAAGAAAACACATTTGTTTAAATGAATAATATACTAATTCCAGATAATAGTGGAGAGCTCGGACAGTGAAAACAGTTCGGTCGAGGAGGTAGAGGACACAGCTGAGGGCTACACCGGCGAGGACGACATGTTCGTCGACCTCGTGCAGTCCGAGAGGCTGCAGCCGCTCAGTGAGTAAACACTTACTACTTAAACTGTGCAAACAGTTCGCTCATGGAGGTAGAGGACACAGCCGTTGATTGTCAATTTTTTCCCACAAAAACGTGGCCCTATATGGATGGAAGTTTCGGTTTCGATAGACACTATAGTGACCTGAATGAAAATTTCATGGTCGCCTTTTGGGACCTGCGTTTAAAAGGCTCGCTTTAAGGTGTGACGTCAATTTCACGTAGTATATTTGTTTTGTTCCAGTGTCAGACAGCGTAGAAGACGAGGCATTGGGCTGCATCGAGTTCTCGCAGCGCTTCCGGACGCGATACGGGCCCAACACGCCGCACTTCTTCGAGGGAACGCTGCAGGATGCCATCAAGGAGTCATGTCTCAAACCTGCCAAAGAGGTCAGTCTAAACTTCAAAGAACAGTAGGTGATCATGAAGCTGCAAGTTTCCTATCCCACAAAAAAACATTACATGTAAATTGGTTGTCATGACTCGCAAGCTCATAACGCTTTCGCTCCAAAATGTTCTTAATGTTCGTGGCACTAACATGTGACACGGCTGTGCATTGTCTGTGAGTCACTCACTCACTCAGTCTGTAATGGAATAATTTTATATAATTACTAGCTGACCCACGCAACTTCGTCTGCGTCACATTTTTCATGAATGCTCGGCTCCTATTGGTCGTAGCGTGATTTTCTATAGTCAAGAATAACTGATCGAGTGGTAAATAATCAATAATTATTATCGACCGCCGAGAGTAGAAAATAATAAAAGCTAATATCGCTCTTTAAAAATAGGGGTTGGTGATAGAAGGGTGAAAATTTAGGGTTGTATGTACATGTCACATCATAAAAAATAAAAATTTGTCCAAAAAATAATATAAAAATGTTAGGGGTGGACAACCCTTATCACTTAGGGGTATGAATAATAGATAGTAGCCGATTCTCAGACCTACTGAACACGCATATAAAATTTCATAAAAATCGGTCAAGCCGTTTTGGAGGAGTATGGTAACTAACATTGTGACACGAGAATTTTATATATAAGATTAGGATACTAATAAAACACAAATATTTGCTAATGCCATAAAATAAACCAATAATATGATGTGTTAATTACCTTTCTCATTAAGAGAACACACGTCTGTCTGACAAGAGTCTTGCCTAGCGGTGTCATGTTACCCAGTAACTGGCTGTTGGAGGTCAGAGAGACAGTCACTCCATGTAACGCAATGGTACTCAGCTGCAGCTGATACTGGAAGCTGACCCCAACATGGATTGAAAAAGGCTGGTAGATTGACTCCAAAATAACGAATTGTTTTCACTTCGATTAGCTCCATCGTTTTTTCATGAGAATCGTGCTGATTTATAGGATAAAAGTATCCTATAGGTACTTCGCATAGCAATCATTCATCAATTTGACTTCTCGTTGCTTAGACGAGTAGATTTCTTGCGTTTACTTCAGTCTTCTTGATGATGAGGCAAAACAAGGTGCGGAAAAAAGGTATTTATATAGGGTGTACCACCACATGAAAAGCAGAGAAGCGAAATTTGTACGGCAACAAAAAGAACCGCAGCACCATCTACGACAAACTAACAGCGAAATCCTGTATCGCGCAAGCAAAGTTCTATGTGCGATTTGAACATATACAACAGTCCGAATATCAACTATCGGGCAGTTGCCCACCAGACACAACAACCCACTGGTTCGGAGGATCCTCCCCTTTTCGGTGGAGGTATGCGGGACTTTACTCTCTGTACCGCATCCCATAAGCACACCTTTTTATGCCAAGGTAACTTTTTCGAACAACTCCGCAGGCCGGCAGGCCCCGTCAACTTTGTCGACATCTCTTTAAAGCGCGCGTGGGCCCTGTATACTTACAAAACAGGAAAACAAAACAACAAGTTTATGTACTTGAGATATTTTTTTTTTTTCCAATGTACGTAGGTACAGACGCCAGCACATCAAGCTTCAATAATCTGTCAAATTTCTAGATTTTTAACTTTATCGCTAAAGCATTAGGTTCAAGGTTGATTAGGAAAATTTGACAGTTTCGGGTAGCTTGATGTGCTGGCGTCTGTATATTAAATCTAAAAGGTGTGTACAATCTATTGTATTATTGGGCTTAATTTAATATAATCACATCACGCTGTATATTTACGGAAATAAAACAAAACGGTTTTATAGAGATGTTAATTTTTTATTCGGAAATTAATTAGATACAAAATTCATGTCTATTCAATTTAAGTATCTAAATAATGCACAGCAAAGGAGTGGCACTCTCTGCCTGCGTGTTTCCGAACGCATACAACCCTAATTTCTTCAAAATAAGAGTGTACAGGCTTCTTCTGGGTAAGCTCGCTCCATCGTCGACTTTGTCTCTGTCATCTATGACCTAGACTAGAGTCAAGAGCAAACCCATATTAAAAATTAAAAAAAAAAACAAAAAAAATCTTCTTCACGGATTTTACTTTTAACATTATGTAAGTGGATTTTAAAACAGCAATTAAGTTTTTTCGGAGCTATTAAGGACTCGTATATGGCGTCGTGACAAGGTAGAAGGCCTCTCATAACACGGTCTTTTGTCAACTTTATAAATTTACATAGTCAGGGCCAAAAAGTTCTTCAAGAATTAAGCTGAAAAAGAAAAAAAAAAATATCGTTAGCATCATTGTTTTCGGGAACATAAAATGTTGCGCTCACTTTCACAAACCAGCTACTTTTTAACTCCGTGCTATAGTAGGCGCCAGATAAATGTGGAATAAAGTATATTGACCTTTCCCTAATAACTGTTCATAGGTACCTGAACAATTAAATATGAATCGTTTTTCATTATTAGACAATGTTAAGGATCACGAGAGATGATGATTCGGGACAGCCTTGTGTCATTAATTCCGTTTTTCAAATCAAAAATGTCAATAATTGTAAGTGGGTCAATGACCGTTATTCCACGATTATCTGGCGCCTACTATAGTTTTAACCCGGGTCATTATATTTTTAAAATTTGTTATGTAACCTCGTGTTAGCAGCTAACTCTAAGTTAAATGATAACTCTGTTTTGTGCAAGCGGGCCTTAACGTATTTACTCTTCACGGTGCTTCATACAAACTTTGAAGTCAATTTTAATAAAACTTGATGCGTTGAAAACTCGTGTGACGTCACTTACCAGTACACTTTTTACTGGAAAGTGTACACACCTTATCTTTGATTAATTTTATCGTCATATTTTTTTATTGATTTGATAAAATGAAAAGTTGTTATAAAGTTCATTTCCCGGGTCAGACAACCGAACTTTCAAAAATGTTGGAATGCTAAAAATATGTAGAGTTAAAATTGCCAGTTTTAATATTTAGGGTAGAATCGAGTACAACGTATATTAGCGTTCTTTTGACAGACACAAGGTCAGGCAGTTTGCATTTTAGCCACACCCATTAACGAGTTCGAGCCACCGGCTAGCGTTGCCTTAAAACAGTGATCTTAAATCGCAGTAGGAAGGAAATTAATACTTACGGGTTTATTGTCGTTGTCGTTGGAGGACATTTTAAATATGGGTGACTCGGTATGCCATTGCGACATATTGTACGCTGATCTGCAACTGATGCCATAGACCACGAGACTACTACTAAACAAATCAACAAAATGAGAACTAGTTTCGACCACATTTTGAACAACGTTCTTGGATGAAGTTGGTATGAAAACTAAACTAAAGTTAAAAATACTATACTTTTTATACCCGGCCTTTATCGGTGTATTAAGTCAGCCCATCAAGAATTCAAACTAAAGTTATATTAACTCAATTTTTAATTAATTAAACACATTTTTGTCCTGTTAAGTCCTAATGGATCTAATCAACAAGAGCTGGGTAGGTACATTATTAGGTAAATTATTGATGAGGTTCGATGATGAAGCACGCTTGCCTTGCAGTAACCTATTCACGCACTTTGCCCGCGATATCGTCCGCGCGAATTTAGTAGGTACACCACGAAATTCAATCCTTTATCGGTGTATTGAGTCAGCCCATCAAGAATTCAAACTAAAGTTATATAACTCAATTTTTAATTAATTAAACATATTTTTGTCCTGTTAAGTCCTAATGGATCTAATCAACAAGAGCTATTATTAAGGAAAAAATACTCCCAAATGCTATTCTAGTGACATGAGTTTTAGGCTGGCTCGCGTTTGACCACAATATCACCTGATGGAAAACAATGATGAGGTTCGATGATGAAGCACGCTTGCCTTGCAGTAACCCATTCACGCACTTTGCCCGCGATATCGTCCGCGCGAATTTAGTAGGTACACCACGAAATTCAACACCCTTTAATGGGTAGTTTAATAAAATTAGATGTTACGATTTTCATGTATCAGTCAGCCATTTTTCTGTTGAGACCACAGTATCAGCGCAACTTTTGCGCCCTTCACCCCGCTGAGGGTCGACATGACAAAATTGTTTGATCCAGTTCTATCATTCCACTGTAAGATTATTTTTTAAATAATGAAGTTGGTTAAAAATTCCCAAAAGCAAGCCTAACCTAAAAATTTCATCACCCCCTTACACCCCTACAAGGGTTGGTTTTATAAAAATCCAAAAACACGTTTTTTTTATTTTATCCAGATTTATGTTCATAGAACCAAGCGTTAAGATTGTTTCATACAAATTGAACACCCCTAAATCGTCTTTTGAGGGTAGTTGTGACAAACGAATAATGACAACCTTTATTATTTACTTAAACCAGTACTTATACACAAAACACAATAATTAAAATGTGCTAATCGAAATCTATCAAGAGGTGTGCTTCTTCACGCCACAGTCGG